>ML218478.1:8407-47424 GCA_004785975.1 Popillia japonica
ATAATGGGGTTCGCAGCCAAGGTTGTGAATTCTCAAAGAGAAATATTAATATAAGTAAATATTTCTCTTTGAGAATTCACAACCTTGGCTGCGAACCCCATTATATTAAGATCTTCTTAACCCTGTTTGGTTAAATATCCAACTATTAAATCATTATTTTACCGGTATAATACCTGCCTTCCATCATCAGCACCCGTGGAGAGATTATTTTCCTTCGCAGAAATAATAAATGTTCCGCGAAGAAGCTGCCTTAGTGACTCCAATTTTGAAAATTTGGTGTTGCTTAAAGCAAACTGCAAGCTACAATTTAAATAGGTTGATAGTCACAAGCTTGTACTATGCTGTTCAGAGTAATCCGGTTAATCGGGGATGTCGTAGAATACTATCTTCCGTTTTTTTATGATCATAATCATATTTTTTTTTCTTTAATATTTGATGTTTCGTTCAGTTAAATAAACAGATAAGTTAAGAGTAGTCATCCTATTGTGATTAGCGGGATATACTTTTGTACTCCGTAATTATTACTTTTGTTTATAATAAACCCAATATTTAATAATTATTTGTGTGTTTAACATTTTATTACCTAATAGCAGAGACTACCGCATTTAGCCGGTACATCAATTTATACCCAGGTAGCAGACTGACGTCAGAAAAACGTCGATATCTAGTCACTGATTACGTCGATTGTACCAATGCTGCGACGTCTTTAAGACGCGAATAAGACATCATAATGTCACAGACCGTCAACGTCATTTCCGGACGTCGTATAAACGTGAGTTTCGGACGTCGTACAAACGTCGTTTGCCATTTATGAATGACGTTGTGGTGATGTTCTTAATAAGAACACGTGCATATTGAACGTAGCACACAGTGCAATATGGCGTTACAGAGTTTTTTGTAGTAAACACAATGGTACAATTGGGAAATAAAGAAGTTTGTAATATGTAGTTTTTTTGTGCCAATGTATTTACTACAAAAGATTCAGTATTGTTGTATTGTTATGTTCACTATGTGCGCTCGGACGAAAATCATTCTCTTTGGTGTGCAAATCTTTGCTATTGGTCACATAGGTATATAAGGTGGGCAAATCAAACAAAAATAATATGATTATGACTAATTTATTACACATATAGCTATAGCAAACCATCTTACCATAATATCTTGCCAATTATGGACTTACATTCGTATAATATAATATACAGTGAATGGATTAAAGGAAAAGAAACATAAACTGTATTTTCGCAAGAAAGTTCAACTGGTAATACCCATGCATTTAGCTCTAACATTTTCAGCAATAAAACAATAAATTGTACTACTTTCAAAACAGAATACGAAAGGTAAGGTTAAAAACTGTACTCTTTGCAAAAGACATAGTTAAAAAGAATAAATCACCTACTCTTGGTTACGATTTCGTTTTTTTCAACAATTACACAAAGCACACACTTTAGACGATGGCAAACGATGAGAAACGGTAAAATAGCAGAACGCCTGGTTGTCTTGAACACCCATCTAGAACTGTCTAGAACCACGTCCTTTGCGAGAATCAACGGGAATATGGTGGGAATTTGAGCGCGCTATTCAAAGGCTTTGGATATAAAATCATAAAATTACATAGTAGGTACTTACATTTTTTTAAATTAAGTTATAGGCTTTTATAGGTATAAAGGAAATATGTGTAAAAAGAACAAAGATAATTAGGTACAAATTAGTCTGTATAATAAGATGGATATATGGTCGATTATGTTTCAATTTTAAATCAAATACACTGATTATAAATATTTATAAAAATAAATAGGTGATTTAGTGATGGGCCTAGTTAACATAGTTCATTTTGTTAACAACAAATAGGAATAACGTCGAATTCACGTCTTTTCGCCGTCAACTAAAGACGTATTTATTTAGTCATTAAAATGACGTTCATTTTTGGTCGATAATAGGTGTATCGACGTCGTCATCCATTTTTCTCCAAATATTCATGTCATTTTCACGTCAGTCTGCTACCTGGGTAAATATTTAACTATCAGATAAAGTTAGCAGTGAATGTATACTGATATTTTAAAATAACTTGCACAATAACGACCTAATCTAAACTCATTCTCATTGATCACTTTATTCCGACACTCAATGATAAAGACTATTCCTTCTGGATAGGTCCTCTGTAAATCAAGGGCAAACAAACTTTCTTTTTTCTCTTGGGAGAGAAACAAAAAACGGTAGCCACTTCAAATATCATCCATGTGGTTTTGGAGACGTAAATATCAAAGGAATTAGCTCTACCATTAAATGCCGTAAGGTTATGATATTACAACAAATATACTAACCCAAATATAAAGCTTATCTTCATGTCTAACTGTCAATATTTGAATTACTTTACAGTAATTTAAATACTTTGGAGTAATTGAATTAGTGCCATAATTGAATTACATTTGAAAATTAAATTACTTTTGAGGATTTGAATTACTTTTTAGTATTTGAATTACTTTTAAGTATTTTAATTATCTATTAAATGATTTAAAATCGTGAGTTGTCAAAGTATTTGGTAATTGGTAATGGGTATTTGGTAATCTAATTCATAATTATGGTTCAAAAAGTAATCGATATTTGAAATCATTTGGAAATTGACCAGTATTTGGTATTTGTGATTTTAATTACTTTCAGTGAGTAATTGTACCAGGTCTGGTAGTTACCATCAACAGATTACAATTAAATCATTGTCTCACCCTCTATCATTTGTACAAAATTAAAATTAAAAATTTTCCCAATTCTTGTTGCAGTGGTAACTATAGCAGATGTTAATCACATATTTTTAAAATGTTCTGATCATATCAGGACACAACTAATGAATTGTGCTTCAATCTAATGAACAATCTAATGAATGACAGGAGTGCCTAAGTATCCCACTATCAGGATCAGAGAACCTTGATATGGATAGAATCGAATGCTTAAAATAAAAATTTGATCAATATTTTTCAAAGATAGTGCCAAGGTTAAAGATTATGGTGTTTAAAGTCCTAACAATGCTAGTGACTGGCTGTTATGGTTCTACGCGAAATCCAAAAAAGTGATTAGAAGAAAAAAAATCATAAAATGCGGTTGCGTAAACTGAAAGATGCGTAATACAAAATTTTCAATTGAAAACATTGACGAATCGACGGTAATGATAATGCAAACTAAACTTGTATTACACAGTGAGAGTCAAAATGATTGACTGAGTTGGTTAACCTGAGTTTTGTTAGAAAGTTGCCATTTCACGAATAATTTCGTGAGATTTGCAGTGGTGGGTCTTATGTAATTACTACGTTTACGTATGTTGTAATATCAAGGATGATAGTTGCTTTGACAGCTATTACTAACCGTGACATGATGCTATCAACATTGCTATCAAATGCCTCACTACACAATAAAAGAAGCAGTTAGTAAATAATCATACAAATTAGTAATATATAGGGTGGCTACAAATTCGCGCAAGACCTGCACGTGGCGACCTTCATTGTTCAAAAATCTTCTAACTTGCATCATGCGTCTAGACGAAGTCTCGAAAGTTTGAATTTGTGAGTTAGGTAATTTTGATTTTCATTTATCTCTTTGTTATTAAAAGGAGGGAAGGTTAAGTATTGTGATATTCTAAATATTAGTAGTTAATATTATAGTTTTCCATAAATACTAACCTTTCGCATTATAATCTTGTTTTTAACATTTCTTTATTTCCATATTTTCATTATAAATACACATGGCAACATAGTATTGTAAATGTATTCAAGATAGCATATGTTACCTTGTCACATTTTAATAATCAAATAAGTCGAGCTGTCAAATTTAATTATGTCATCTAGTGTTATCCAGTGTCATCCTTGCCTGTTTTTCTTTCATTCAAAGTAATAATTAATTAGTTATTATTATTAATTTTGGTGATCATTCAGTTCCTTGTTCTGTTTTTCCCGTTTCTTATTCTTTTTATTTCGTTGGTTTATCATGGATTTTTTATTTATTGAGTAGATATGCTGACATGCATATGGTACATGTAATTGCAATAGAGATGAGCCTGCGCGAGAATATTGCGTTCGTTACCCGAACAGGAGATATCCTACACCAAATGTATTTAGACGGCTGGATCCACGTCTTCACGAAACGGGTTCATTAAAAGCAAGCCATCGAAATGCTGGTAGACCAAGACAGAGACGCACTGTACAAGTTGAAGAGCAGATTTTAGACTCAGTTTACGTGGATCCCTCAATTAGCACTAGACAGTTAGCTGCTACAATGAATGTGCCAAGTCATGAAACCGTTCGTGCAGTTTTAAAAGAGAACCTTCTACATCCATATCATGTAGTTAGAGTTCAACATCTTTATGAAAATGATAATATTCACCGATCGAATTTCTGCAACATGGTTTTAAATAGAATTCATGATGATGATGGCTTTCTGAAACATATTCTTTGAAGCGATGAATGCGTGTTTAATAAAGATGGAGTCTTTAACTCTCACAACGTTCACTATTGGGCAGAGGAAAATCCGCACCAATTTCGCGAGTATTGACATCAAAGATAGTTTTCTATTAATGTTTGGTTAGGGATAATAGATCATACAGTGACTGTACCAATTTACCTTTCGAACCGCCTAGATGCTGCTGGATGCCTCAATGTTTTGGGAGTAGTTTTAGATGGTATGCCACTGAATTTGCGACACAATATGTTCTACATGCACGATGGAGCTCCTGCTCACTACGGCCTCATTGTTAGAGAATGGTTAGACGCACATTTTCCAAACAGATAGATTGGTTGTGGTGGACCAATGTCTTGGCCGGCTAGATCACCCGATCTTAATCCATTGGATTTCTTTGTTTGGGATTTTATGAAAGAAAAAGTATATGTTACGCCTCCCTTATATGCAGACGAGGTGAGGGAGCGGATAAACGCAGCAGTGTTGGAAATTACGCCAGAAATACTGGAGCGAGTAATTGAAAGTATACCTCGAAGGCCACAATTTTGCATTGAAACCGACGGCTTTCAATTTCAACATTTAAAGCAATAAAATAAATTCCAATTTGACAGGCCCATCACAAAAATTTACTGGTGAGTAAAATTTATACAGGTTCCAACATTCGAGGGACATCATGGTCATTTCAACAAGAGTCCACTCCAGCTCATAAGACAAAAACCGTACATTAAGGCATTTGTTAATAATTAGGTATTATGACATGTAATTGTTTAATAAAAAATACTGTCGAAGTAAATTTTGTTTCGATAAATAAATAGTGAATTGAAAAGCGTTATTTTATCAATATAGTTCAAATCTTCAAATAATGGTTCTGTGTGTAGCGTCAATTACAGCGCAAATCAATACAAACGTATATTGTACATACCTACATACAACATTGTTGCCAAATATATGTTTTCTTCAAGTGGTTGCTGAAGAGATACGAACCATGATACACATTATAGCAAGTAACATTTTCAATTCAGAATTGAATGAAGAATGTCGTTACGTGTAGTTCTTGCGCCAATTTATGCACATCCTGTATATACATACCACAGTAATGAATTATTCGATTTCAATACAAATTATATTAGCTGATAGTTCCAAACTGAATATTACCAATTACACAACTAAAAATATGGTCCAGAAGGGCTGCCAACTCAATGAATCGTTTTGACTCTCATTGTATTACTGTAATTAAAACAGATAAATTAATATTAAAATGTAGATTTAAAATACAAAGTTGCAAATTATGTACATACCTGTATAGTACACCATACCTGTATATACACCAAAAAATAAACTCTTTTTACCTTTCAACTATTTACTGATTCAAATGCATTGCATTAAAAAGATATTACATATACGTTTTTTACAGAAAAGATACTAAGAAGGGACGTGGAAGAATTTATCGATAATTTTAAATTACCTATGTTAGTCAGTTGCAAATGTGTGGTGCGTGCGGATGGATATACGCTCTGTGGATCTTATTAGCGCCAACTATTGAAAACTGTGAGTTATTTTCCTTTATTATTAAAATATTACACACATCTTAAAATTTCTACGCGCAATTTAAATCGGTTTCCCTTAATTTTATTACGGGAGTTGCTTCAATCTTGCAAGATATTTTCGGTTTAATAATTTGTGAAGTATCTCGACGGAATTTTTCGTTCTGCTCGTCACTCATCTTTCGTAAATTAGCATTTTGAAAAGAAATCCAAACGTGAATTCAAATATGTATTTAATTACATTCGGCGTTCTAAATTTTGACTTTCTAACAAGTTAGTCCTTACAATATCTTAGTAGTTGTACCTAATTCTTTTAATTTCCCAAAAAAAAATTGTAAATATTTTTAATTAGAAACGGTCTTAATCATTACGTTCAAAATTAAAATCATTGAAATAAAAACTCTACATAAAATTAAACTATTTGCACTTATTTAAAGAACTAACAAAGTAAAAAATCCTATTCTTTTAATCTAGACTATTGAAGCAGCTGCTGGTACAGAATATCGCTCCTGATACTGATGGATGCAGCAAGGACAAATATGTTGAAGGTAAAGTTGCACGATTTTTTTTGCATCCCTTTCATATACCTACTAATATTTTTATTTTATTTATTACAGTTCCGCAGCACTTGAACCCAGGTTAGTGGTTAGATTTTGCTCGTTTCCTTTTGTGTTCTATCTTACGTCACATACGTAGATGCACCTTCATCTGACAGGCTGCAAGATTAAGCGCGAAGAACAGCATTCAAGGTATGATTTGTTTGTATTATATTTTTATAATTTTAATACGTTAATATTTTCGTCTCTGAATTGAACTCAAACAATAATAAGTGTTACTTCATTCTATTTTTATAATATACTTCGGCGATTTCCAAGCAATATACCTAAGTACATAGGGTTTTTCCCTTTAATTTTAATAATGCACGTAAATAATGTCAAATTATAATCTGATAGCAGTTTTGCATCTTAAATCATCGATTTACTTGTTGTTCTCGTGATAATTTGGAGAATTGTAAGCATAATGCAACGAATAAAAGCTATAATTTGACAATTCGGTTTAAATAGTTAATATCGATTAATCATATGGTCGATCTTAAGAATTCTTCTTTATACAAAACGAGAGGTACATGCAATATGAACACGATCGGTTCGAATATAATATAATTTGAGCTAACCCCACTGCAGAGACAATCATACTGTCATAACACCGGAGACATATCGGAGATTGTCTGTTTATTTTGGTTCTAGAAAGCTTTTACATTGTGTCTGTTTGAAGGCGAATGTGAATTCGTATGTTTTCTTTTTGGGTAGTAGGTATACAAGGTACGTACAATATGAACACACTCGGTCTGAATATGTCATAGAATTGGGGATAGTTATAGGCGACAGTGTGAGTACAGTTCCGTGGTTAGCTAACGATCCGTATTAATTGCGCTGCGCACTTATAACCGCCATCATTATCAACAAAATTTAAGCTAACCCCACTGTACAGACCATCATGCTGTCATAACATCGGAGATCATCTCTTTGTTTTGGTTCGTCTGGCTAGGTAGCAGTCGGGCGGACGAAGCTGTCAAATTGACAATCTCATCAAGCAAAGTGTGCGCTAATTGCTTAGCAGTAAAATGCTGTTAATTAAATAATACGCGACGCGTCTGGTACGTAATACATACGATCTTAATCTATTACAGGTTCATATTGTCCTTACTCTTGTACCTGTGTACGGTTGCCTCAACATCCCCAGCTGAATTCATTCGCCTCTACCGGTTTCACCATGCCATTATGGCATGGACGCAAGCACAGCACTAACCCCAATATGAATGCGAATAATTTTGGTATCACTTTTGTGACGGTGTGAGGGACATACAATGGGGCGAGATTTCTGAGATATCTTATGTTCGTCAGGTTCTCGCTTCTTGTTTGACACTTGGATTTTTTTCTGGGTGGGTGCTCGAATGGCACGGTTCCAATGACACCACATACCTCTGTAGGGGGTCTAGCAAACTTGTGGGGGTGCTTGTTCGTTCATGAGAGATTCGATGAGGTCTCAAACTTGCGTAGGTCTGCTCTACGTTACTTAAGGGGTATGAACGTATTCTTATTGGGTGTTAGTCTGCTGTGCAATTCATTTATTTGGTTAAAGCTGTGGGATATTGATTCCTACTGAATGATAGCCTGCAGTGTAAATGATTTGATGGATTTTGTTAAAGGTATGGGATAATGATTGCTGGAAAATATGCGTATTTGAATGGTGGTAGTCTGTATGCGCAGTGTAACTGATGTATGTATTTTATTAGTCGTCTATAATGGTTTTATTTATTTAACTTCAAAGAATTCTTAAGATATATGTCAGAACTAGTTCTAATTCACATTTGATTGGGTTTTGTTCGTTGTAAAATGTTAGAATTTCAAAATTTTTTTAATGAAATTATGAGTCTAATTTAAGTGATATATTCGTTTATAATTTTTATGAAAATAGTAATGCAGAACGTTAACTCTAGCATAGTGTTGCAAACAAGTAAACTATTGTAAGTATGTATAGTATAAAACAACATTTTTATGTGTTAATGCCTAACTCTTTTGATTACAGTTCAACAGCACTTAAACCCAGGTTAGTGGTTAGTTTATTTCATACAAATTTGTCGATATGATGTAAATGTAATGATGTAAATAAAGTTTTGTTGGTTATTTTGTCTGTACTGCCAGAACTGTGTAATCTTCGAAATGTTTTATTTTGATAAGTTGACTCCATTTTGAGTTACCTTAGCAGTTGCGTCATGTATGTTTGGAGGATAACTCCATCTTAAGTTATCAGCACAATTAAAATACTTAACATTCTATTTGTAGACATTGACATTACTTCTGATTAGGTTTTGTTGGATATTTTGTTTTTATTACAAAAGGTTTATAATCTCTAAAATACTCTGTTTTAATAAGTGAGGTATTGTAAGTATACATATATGGTATTAAACAAAATTTTTATATATTAATGGTTTATTCTTTTGATTACAGTTCAATAGCAGTTAAACCCAGGTTAGTGGTTAGTCTATTTTATACTAATTTGTCCATATGATGTACCCAACCCAAACTTTCTAGTAACGACTCAAATTTGAGTTGTCTCTACCTATTTAACTGTCTTTCACCTGTCCATTTAATAATGTAAATGAAGTTTTGTTGGTTATTTTGTTTGTAGTGCCGAAAATTTGTGATATTTGAAATGTTTCATTTTGATAAGGCGACTTTATTTTTAGTTACCTTACTAATAATAGTTGTGTCGTATAGATGTTTGGAGGATAACTCCATTTTGAGTTACCTCCTGATACGGTTAAAATACTTAACATTATATTTGTAGATATTTATGTTGAGGTTTTGTTGTTTATTTTGTTTCTAGTATCAAATAGTTATGTTCCTTAAAATGTTCTATTTTGATAAGGCAACTCCATTTTGAGTTACCCTACTAGTTGTGTTCTTTAAATGTTTGGATCATAACTCGATTTTGACTTGTATCCTGAGGTGATTAAAGTACTTAACATATGATTTGTAGACATTTCTGTTGAGGTTTTCTTGGTTATTTTGTTTCTAGCGTCACAAATTTATATTCTTTAAAATGTTTCGCGTAAAATATTTTGGAGGATGGCTCTACTTTGAGCTATCACCTGTTACAAATCGAAAATATATCTGTGGAGATATTGTTGGTTACCTTGTTTATAGTTCCAAGTTCCAGTTATATACATGTATTCTTTTATATTTGTAAGGCGACTCCATTTTGAGTTACCTTACATCACTCATATTTATCACATATTAATTCTGCTGCTTCAGAGGAGTCACTTGCTCTGGTTAGCCACATTGCGCCAGTTACGCTCTCTAAAACTGCAATTCGAATTGTGCCTCAGTGAATGAATTAGTGAATTGTTAAACGTTAAAATTGTATGATTCCTTCAATTTAAGATTTAAGTTGAGGGAATCGACTATGTAAGGTAAGCGTTATATTTATCCTTTTTTTTTACTAACACAAACCAGACAGTGGAGTCACTGCAATTTTTAAACACGCCAGCAATTTAGACTGTCAGTCCTAAGCCTGAATAAAGTGTGAAGGAAAATTGCAGATCTATTGTTGTAGAAGGTAACAAGCTACATTACTAGACTAATGGTTACAAAATTTCGCGAAGTTATAATTATTTTGTTGTATTTTAAGTAGGAGTTTGTAGTTATTAAAAAAATATATTTGATTCTGTTATAGGTTCCGGAATATCATCTGTATTGTGTTCTAACATGTCTATTAGTATATTGGACAACGAAGGCAGCATTTTTTGCAGTTCTCTTATATTCTTAAACGTCTATTTTATTTATTGCAGTTCCGTAGTACTTGAACCCACATTAGTGGTTAGTTTAATTTTACTCATTTTCTTAATAATCTGAAAATGATTCCTTATTATAACTCTATTAACATATTTTTGGGCATAAATATCTATATATATATTATATTAGAATATTTTCTTATATTTAATTAATTGCGATTAGACTTCCCAATATATTAAAAAGAAGAATATAATTTTTGTAGTAATCACAGTGAAATTGTATTATTATTTAAAGTTGGTACATATTTACATGTTCTTTAGAAAGATATATATCAATTACTAATTATCATTAGTTTTAAATTATATTACATATTTAGTTTAATAATATTTAAATTATAAACAAGAAAATACTGTTATGGACTTACATAGTACAGTGCTCTGCAATATCAATAATATGAATGACGGTAAACTTCGACTACTTGTCCACAGATGGCTCTGAAGTACACATAATTGTTTTTAATCATTTGAAATATGTTGAATAGTTTTTATTTATTAGTAATGAATATAGTTTGTTATTATTGCACTAATAATGTACGTCATATTTTTCTCCATGGTAAATTTTGAACTTTTCTTTTTTTAATAGAAAACAATACAATACAAAATTTTACATTCTACTCTAATTTATGATCTATTATACTTCATAAAATTAATTCGAGTAATTTTTGAAATCCAAGATATAAAAGCTGCTACTTTAGTATAAACAGAATGATTAAATCCAACACGACAGATTGGCAGTAGAGCTAAATGACTGGTTATGCCGATTTGATAAAAGGTTCCATTCCGTTTGAAAGTTAAAGGACCACCACTATCGCCCTTAAAAAATGTACTTTATTAAATCATGTAATAGGAAATTAGTAACATATATATGTACGTACTTTACAAGCCTTGCCTTCTTGGACAGTGGATGTTGCACACAATTCAGTTTTTGAGGATTCCTGATCGCTGAAACATTTCTGGTACGAGCTTATGTGCATGGTTGCTCTACGCAATCTGTCAGGTGAATTGTAGAAATCTATAATTGATTAATTTTTATTATTATATTCGAATATATTTTCTAATATGTAAATACCATCGATTATACCAAATCCGGTTAGAAAAACTGTTTTTCCAATTAGTGATTCTTTGTTGTCTGTATGTAATCTTACTAATTTGACTTTGTTTCCTTGAAAACCAAATTTAGGAAGCATTATTAAGCAGGTTTTATTGTCAAATACATACAGTACCCAATCTTACCGGCCTAACGAGTTTTATCAAACCGATATCGCTGAGACCCGTGCTTAAATAATCCGGGTGGATTTTATAGCCTTTAGCACGAATTATTTGTCCCGTTCGGCCGTTCCTGTACACGCTACCCAAAGCTATAAATGTCTCATTTCTAAAGAAATAAATACAGGAAATTAATGATTGCTTTTCATCCGAATAAAAATGTTTTTCTAAATCATTTGAAGTATTCAAAGTGTGTAACGGGGAGAAAAAGGAAACCGGGAAGAGGAAAAAGAAACGAGGGGATTATCTTACGTTCTCATGGCTGGTGATTCTGCGTCGAGTTGAATGCAGTGGGCCGCCGTTAGGATCCATTCCGGATGAATTAGGCTGCCTCCGCAGAAGGTATGATAACTTTTTTTATCGTCGAGTAGTTGCATGAGACCCGCTTGAAACGGAAAAGCTCCTGGGGGAGGCTCGATAGGCTTGGCCAAACCCTTTAAAAGTAAACAGCGTACGATAATGTCGCGTCTGGAGAGTGTGTTAGGTAAGTTCTTCCGCGGCGAAGGTTATTATGTACATCCGGAAGGAGCGTAGAATGTGGGAAATAATAGTGGATAACGTTCTACTGGGGAAAATGGAGTAATACGGTTAGTGAATTGAAAAAGTTGTTTATTTGTTATAACGGCCAGCTGTTAAGTAAGTATAGCTGCCGGGAAATTGTCTCTTAGATGTGATTATACGGCTTAGGTTTTGTTGCAGTGAAATTGTATGCTGGGAGGAATAATATGTAGTATTATTCCTACACTATTGCACAAAGAGGGCAGCATTTTTTACAGTCCTCTCATATTTTTATACATCTAATTTATTTATTACAGTTCCGTAGCACTTGAACCCAAACTAGTGGTTAGTTTCATTTTGTCGATTTTCTCATATCTAACCTTGTGTTGCGGCAAAATTGAATCTTGGGAGGAGTAATATGTTGTATTATAATAAAAAATAATAGAAATATTATGTTGTTGTTAAATTAATTAACATTGAAATATAGTTTTATTAACTTACATTTACAATAGATGCAGATTTAGTTTGGC
Source organism: Popillia japonica (assembly GCA_004785975.1). Taxonomy (NCBI): domain Eukaryota; kingdom Metazoa; phylum Arthropoda; class Insecta; order Coleoptera; family Scarabaeidae; genus Popillia; species Popillia japonica. The sequence continues at coordinate 21,043 of ML218478.1, forward strand.
CAAGGTAGACGCACAAAATCAACACTGCAATTCGAAGAACCATTCTGAACTGCACAGTATTTTGTCATCAAATATTCCGGTGTATTGTTTATGATGTGGAAATGTATAATTTTAGTTTGAATGGTAATGAGATACAGCATCCGTCGTTTAAGTATTATTTTAGGATGTATAGATATCATACGTCCATGTGTTCGCTGAATACAATAATTACAACTCTGTATTTTGAAAGCGTATGTCGTTGAAACTATTCTGATAAATTTAGTGTAATATAATTATGGTCAACATTAACATACCACATGAAATAACTGGAAATTGTCGTATACATACCATATGATTTCATTACATATTGTAGGTAGACAGAACGTATGACAGAAAATGGATATTGTGGTTGAAAATTTGTAAAAGATTATCATTTTGAAATGTTTGAAGACATGGACTTGTCTCAGGCCTCATAGACGTCAAAAGACAAACCTTTTCGTCTTTTGGCCACAGTTATGATGTTTAAATCTTATTGAGTTTTGAAATAAGTGGAGGTATCTGGAAAATTTTGATCTAGAAAATATTGATTTATGTTGGTTTCGACTTTACCACTTTACCTTCAGGATTTATTCTGATTTGTACATTTTTCACTATTTCTCACTTGACGTTGAATTGACTCATTAGAAGATACCCAGTAATAATGCTATTTTATGGTCAAAGAAATGAGAGAGTACTCTAACTATTGATTTCGTTGCTATAGCCTGAATTCTATCTATCTGAGTAAGTTAATACTAATAAGTCAATAATTGTATCACACAGACAACTTCTTAGAACATGTTAGAATTTCGTTCTGTCTATATGGCTCTGGCAATTTTTTGCGGTAAAAACTTTTCTCCGAATACTGACATCTGCAATTGCTACACCTCTTGTTGCTTTTTTGCTGAATAACTTACGATCCTTCAATATTTTCTACAAGACCTTACACAAACTATCCCAAAAAAATGTTTCATGTCAGTGAATCTGATATAAAGCTCATGGTAAATAATGGTTTTTTCCATCCAAACTGAACGTAGCTTGAAGATCCATTTAGTACATACTAAGACTTTGTAAATTTATTGTTGAACATTGCTAGAATGTTATTATTGAGTACTAGTCATGAGTACCTAAAGATTTTATTTCCGATTTAAGAACATTGAAATTTGCTGAAGGTTTTTTGGTCACCAAAGTGATTTGAGGACCTCTTTATACGGCAACATTTTGGTGACTTTTGTGAACTTACTACAACTGGAAATAGTTAGATAGTTAAAAGAGAATAAGGCACTGATAGATAGAGGAGAAAGTTTAAAAGTGAATTCTGAATATATTTCAACGAAAATATTGAACATTTTTTATACTAACAAATTGTTAGTTACTGTTAAGCATTCTATGGAGAGCTGGCATTCTATCCTCCAACTCTCGCCCGTTTTCCTTGGCGGATACCTATGCACGCAGAATTCCTAAATATGTGGAATACTGTTTCTTCAGTCAACCAAAAAAGTTTATGTAGACGGAATGCTTAACTGCTTTCACTCGTAATGTTAATTTGACAGATCTAAGACATCTCCATTGAAATGGATTTAGAACGAATCTGAACTGGATCGAGTGTGGAACCAAAACAAGCCTATTAGATACAACTGGATCTCCAGTGGAACGCCCAGGCCTTATTGAACTATAGTATTGATTAATTAATTTAAAAGTTTTTGAAAAATTCATGTGTTAAATAGTGGACGTTGTATGGAAACGGATTATGTCTTGCCTTCCTACACATTTCTATATAATCTGCTGAGAGATTTATCTTAAACTTTCTCACTATCCTTTCTATAGCCGAATGGACAGAATCCACTTCCATTTGGTTGTGTTCTTTTAGTAAGTAGGTATTTTTGTATAATTCCTGTTTCATACAATGTTGCCACATGAAGAAAGGGTTTACTTAAGGTAACATTACGGCTCTAGCCACTACAACCGTCACTGTATACATATAATAATATAATTTGTAGTACCATATTTTGGAAACACCTCAACTTCTAAAAAGTTAACTAGCTAACTATAATGCGGATTTAGGCAGTTTTCTGGCACTTTTTTACTGACGTAAGTTAGGCAGATTTTTATTATTTTGATATAGGTATGTCGAGGCACGATAAGTTCCAATGCAGGTCATCAATAAATCGTGACGTTAGATTTTACGGCGTTGTCGGATATACAGACAAACTCGCCTTCACGCCTAACCTCACATACTAATCTAATATCAATATAACTTAAATATCTGTCTATCATATTATTCCTGACATACGGAATTTAGTAAGGAGCATCTATGTAAAAACGTTCGATCAGGCTACAAAAAGTACCTAAGTATATTTGGACTAAAGAAAAGTAATATTGCAATACACAAATTAAATGAGAAAAAACATGTAATGTGTCAAAATATCTTCCTGTAATTTTACTGAATTTGAAACCTGGCTCACAAACCAAATACTCACATTTGCAGCAGCAGTGCCGCGCTAAAATGCAACTTTCGTGTATGTAGAAATAAAATATAAGTCAATATAATCTACTTCTCTGACAGCAGTCAACGGTAACAAAGGGCCTTTCTCAAGCCTTTGTTATCACGTTCTTGTTCAAAATATATAATCAGCGAACTGATTGTTTTTTTTGCCCGCTGAGACAATGCACGTGGCATTTTGGTAAATATACGTCGAGGAGTTCTAAAAAGAACTTTTGGCGTTGCAAAATAATTAAAAAAATTCGAAGAAAACTAAACACAACCTAAGGTAAACACAGAAAAAACAAAAGCGCTTGATACTTTACGAACTGTCAACCATCTGTCAACATTCAAAATGAGTAGACAAGTGGCATCATCGCGTTTCTTTTGGAATAGCTAATAACCGAAACATAAAAGTACTGCAATTTTGGAAATATAATAACTAAATAATGTATTCATTTTTTACATTTTCAAATTTGATATAACGACTGTTTGTGTTAAAAAACAGCATGTTGTAGTAATTTTTGAAATTAAATTTAATTGTCAACTAATACATGTCATAATTATGTAATAATATAAAATCCTTTCAATTTATTTTGTCTGGTCACATTGCATATTTATGAAATATATTTGATGTCACGTCAATGATGTGCATTGGAACTTATCGTGCCTCGAGATAGTTGTCTGAATCTATAGCTGCTCATATTAGGATACAGATGGCACTAAAATCCTAACTTTACTAAAAGTGGAGTTAGGCAATTTTCTTATTAAGCCGACGCAACGGGACTCAGCCTTAATGTTTACGACATCCAATTGATTCATCAGCTTCAGCCTACCAGCTATGGATAGCGCAAAAATTTAATCAACTGCATGTTGAATCAATTGCAAGCTGACGAGGGCTACTTCCAACTTAACGGTTTCGCAAACAAGTAACATTCTGGGATCAGCGCAAATGAAATTCCACATGCTTTGGAAGAGCGTCTGATACATTCCGAGAAAGTCACAGCTTGGTGTGCCAAGAATTGAATAGTATGAGGATACATGAGATGTGATTTCAATAGAATGAATCCATTTGCCACACATTTGTTGGAACTATTTCCTTTGAAGATTTTCTGCAAATGATTTCAAAATCCAAGAACTGGGAGAATTCAAGAAATGATATGAAAATTCAGTTAATTATACCTATACAGCTTGTTTCATTAATTATGGAAAATACTTTTAACTTATTCAAACTCACACTGTTTTCGAGATAAACGTCTTCAAAGCTCCAGAAAAAAAAAAACGATTTTTCCATCTCCTTACAATGGGTGACTATGTTGTTTCCATAGGCAGTATTGAAGAATAATCGAAAAATTGTCCTAAAATGACACTTCCGCTAGTGACGTACAATTTCAGTGTGGGTGTACCCAGATTTTTGCTGTCTAAACTGTTTTTAGCTACAAGTCCTTCCGAACTTTCACGTTTTTCTCGAAAACCAAGCATAATATGAAGTTTCTACAAGAGGACCCTATTTTTAGCATTTAAACTCGTCTATTAGCTGTTGCTAATTTCGCCCTTGTAAATCAAAAAACAAAAAGTTCTATAGATGTTAACACAAGGGGATATATTTTTCTCTTTGCTGTAATTTTGCTAATTTCGGAAAAGTCCACCATAAGAAACGTCTAATAATACTAAATCGCCATGCCAAATTTTATTTTCATCGTAGAAGTAGATTAGCTTAAAGATGAAGAAGCCGATTTTTTTTTTCTGGAACTTTGAAGACCTTCATCTCGAAAACGGTGCGATTTTGAATAAGGCTATTTTTTGTCAATGGTCATTATTAGACACGTAGTATCTCCAGTTAAAATATTTCCCATAATTAACGAATCACCCTGTATACAAGGTATATGATATCGAACATAACCTTTGTCAAAGCATGTATACTCGTAACATTAGAAGTGTTACACTCAGAAGGAGTAATTTGTTCAGCTTGATTTTTTGGCATCAAAATGACTATTAAAAAAAAATCTCTTACTTTTCTGCGAAGAGATTCATGTTCATGAACGCTGACTAACATAGAAAGGTTTCGTTAGTGCGTGTCCGTGCAAATGTTATCGTATCTTTTCTGATGTAAAACTTGTCACAGCCAAAAATCAAGTTAAACAAATAATGATTCCTTCTAGGTGTAACATTTCTAATGTCACTGAGTACATTTCTAAAAAGAAATTCAATTAGATTTGAGCGGATAACATTTTGCTGAACGCGAGAGGACAAACAAGTAGAATGTCAGCGTATAATCGACTCTAATTAAGGTTGATGTACAAGTAGTTACATATGGAATAGCAATGCCACCGGATTACTGTTTGCGTAACACTAAAACGCAACGTAATACTAAATATTCAATCAACAGCGTTATTCGGTATTAGTGAAGTAAACATCATCCCCCCGCACTCAAATATGAATAATTCATTTGAAAGCGTCGCTTCGGGAGGACGCTGATTGAAACACGGGCGTCCCCTGCTCGAAATAAATTAACATACATTCTTACATAATTGGCGTGGCTGAAATCGTTCGGTAACGCTACTTTTTCGTCCTAAAACAATGCCTATATGCATGTATGAATGTCACATAGGTATTCGTTGCTAGACCGGTGATGGATTATCGGAAGAAGAATTTCGATTATTTAACCTATTTTTTCATCTTTACTTGCTTGGTTTGATGGGCAAGAGTGCCGTCAAGGGAGAAGTCTAGAAAGGGAGCGAATTAATAAAGTTTTTAATTTAAAAAAGTTGGAAATTTTTTGCGTACCTCGTTCGGTAAAAGTGCGCATTGACCGTAATATCGTAGCACGGGGGTCCGAGCCCAAACACGACAGCGCCGCCGTGCGGTCTATTTTGAATTTATATTGGGGCGGTAGTAGTCGTATAAAAGAATTCCGGATTAAAATTTTCTCCCTTCTGCTGTTCCGGTAGGTCCATTCTGATTCTTTTCGATGCGGCGCACTTTTTCCTTTTGTTTTTTTTCTTCTTCTCGCTCTGTATTAATTATCCGAAACTTCCTTTCGTATTGTGTGCGACACTGTGTTTCTTGGGACTTAATTAGAACAATGGACGGAGATATAATAATTTAGAGAAGAAGGGGGAAAATGAAAGAGTTTCGTACCTCGCATTTTACACAATACCGAATGATGGGGATGGGGGAGTGGAAGGAAATGGTTTCTTTTTCTTTTGTGAGCAAGATTTCCTTTTTATTTGATCATAATTGCACATAAATTAGATAATTTCTAGCGATTCAAAATGAACTTTCCCGAGTTTGTTGGGTAATGAAAAGAAAATGTTTCGTGTTTATTCACACAAAGGAGTAATATTGCCTAAGATTAAAGAAAAATATTCTGATAAAACGTAAAGGTAAATTTTGTAATTCTTTTGATAGAAGCTACCTATTTGTGGACTATGGTCAATGCAACTATGTGTTCTCCTCAGATCTGCAAGATTAACATTCAAGATAAAGCATTGGATTGTCAGCCATTTACCGCTCAATTAAGGAATGTGTGCCCTTACATGAATTCACCGAAAAGTTGACGACCTACAGTTTTGGCCCCACATGAAGTAAACAGACTTGGATGAGTCTGTTCAAAACAGAATTGGGACCTCTACACGCTCCTTAGGGCGTAGATTTGGAATTGCGCATAGGACTGTTGACAGAATTTTGACTAAAAATGGATTGGAATAACGAAAAAAGAGAAGTGTTAAAAGTGAAGCCGTGGATGCAAACGTGTATATTCGGAAATGTCCATCTAACTTGATAAATTTCGTTAATACTCATCATCTAAATGATGATACAGTATTCTGGACCGATTTGGTTGCATCCCATTATGCTAGAATCACTCAGAACTGGTTAACATAACGTGAATTACGTACCTAAGGAGGACAATCCCCTCTACGTACATACCCCAGGTGCGCCCATTGTGGGGTTTTAGGCACTACTGTGTAGGAAAGTTTATGACAAGGGTTGGGAAGCCCAAAATGAAGCACAATTACGGGCTAGAATATTCCAGAAGATCCGAGAAGTGAATGTAAACGTCATTCCGAGAATGATGGGGAGAAATTTATCAAAATAGCACGGCTTTAAGGACTGCGGGCCCTTAGCAGTTTTGTGAATGTATGATAGTTTTTGTGTGAGGCAATAGTGTATGTATCATAATTTCCCAATGTATGTATATGATTTAATAGAATTTTCACGACTAATACTATAATAAACGATTTATACCTATCGATTTTTACCTTTGATTTTTTTTTTGTTTCATACGTTATCCTGTTTATCGTTCTCAATAATGTTAGTCAACATGGGTCTACTATGTTTTTTAACAACATAGAAATTTTGTCACCAATTCCAACACATAATTCCCATTAACTTATTGGTATGTCGATAGTTAACCAAGTTGGATGCTCTATTGGCACCATTATTATTTTAGAAAAAAGTCTCAATTATTTCAACTCCTTCTGCAATTGAGTACCTGCTTTTAATTTTTAACGACAGAAGTAGACTTAAAATCCCAATTTTCACTAAAATGTTGCTAAGTAAAAAAGAATTAAATGTAAAATAAACATTTTTTGGTCAAAGTCTCACTTTAGTATCACTTGACTTCAGTTCCTTATAATGATAAAGGAAGGGGTAGGCTTTCTGGTAGGGGACATGAAGTTAGAACAACTGCACAACTATTGAGTACAGGTGGTACACAAAGTCAGGTTAAAAGAAAACAAAATCACTGACATTGCTACTCAGTTGCAATTATATATTCTTAACGAATGTTTTACTTTGTAGGCATTCATAATAATCATATCTCTTAGTCACCCAGTATACAACCGATTACATACAGCTCCCTGTATACATCTCTGCATATCACCTTGTATACAAAAATATTTAGATACATATATAACACTCTGTACATAACAGTGTGCTTACTTTTCATTCTCGAGCTTGCTCTCTATGCTTATGATAATTTCAATAAATTTCAACATAATAAAGACAAACATGATTATAACACCAGACGTAGAAATGATATAGCCACACCTAGGTCTAGATTAACCTCATTTCAGCAGTCCCCACAGGTTCTAGCTATCAAAATATATAATAAAATTCCTAATCATTGGAAAATTTTAACCCGCTTACGTTTCAAACAACATCTACGGGATTATTTAGTGGTGAATGCCTTTTATTCCCTACAGGAATATTTCAATTTTTAGTTTTAGGTAGCTTCATTCATATTGTTATTATTGCAACTACTATTACTAGTATTATTATCAATATTATTGTATCATTATGTATACGTTTATTATTATCATTACTAGTACTAATATTATTATGTCTACACTAAGTTAAGATTTAAGTTTGTATGTGACTTTCCCTATATCTGTTTACGTGATCTTTTGGGAATAAACTTTACTTTACTTTTACTTTACTTGGCTTACAAACACTTAAGTATTGATAAGAATCATATCTATTAATCACCCGGTATACAAGGGATTACATACAGTTCTTTGTATCCAACAATCTCTGCATATCACTTTGTATACAACTGTATTTACATATGTACCACTCTGCATATAACAAGATGTTTAGTTATCTTACAAACTCCTAATTATTCATAACAATCATATCTATTAATCACCCTGTGTATAACGGATTACATACAGCACTCTGTATACAATAGTCTGTGTATATCACCTTGTATGCCGCAATATTTATGTATGTACCACTCTATATATTATGTAACAGTGTGTTTAGTTACCTTACAAACTCCTAATTACTCATAATAATCATATCTATTAATCACCCGGTATACAACGGATTAGATACAGTTCTCTGTATACAACAATCTCTGAATATCACCTTGTATACAACAATATTTACATATATACCACTCTGTATATAACAGTGTGTTTAGTTTAATAATCATATCTCGAGTCATATCTATTAATCACCTGGTATACAACAATATTTATATACCACCCTGTATATAATAGTGTATAAAAGTCATCCTATATACTACCTTGTATATTATTACATCCTGTATACAACAATTTATTAATAATACGTTGTTCACATAAGCGCTTATTTTTACCTGCAAGGTCAGTGACCCATTACTATTGACGTCACAAGTAACCTTGACCGTCTGTTTGTTTACTTTATATTTATAATTACTGTTCAGTCCGACACGTACCGTTGTCGTGTGCACACTCGAACTAGTCGAATTGCTGTCCGTTGATTTTATAAATTCGTTTTTCTTTTAACTACAGAATTCCCCGCACATATAAATTAGCAATACTTAACGGTTGTGTTGCCGGTAATAACTAGAATGTTAAGTACCGGTGTGCGCTGACATTACGAGTATCCTTGAATAACGTTGTTTCTTCTTATTTAATGTAACGAGATTGCTTAGTTCGAATTGTTGTCGTTGTTCTTCTTACTAAATCTTTTGAGGCGCTTATTTCCACAGTGTTGTCGTTGCGACAACACACAAACTTGAATTGTTTTCGTACGTACTTTTCGAGTCGGAAAACACTTAGTTCTTGTTTTGGGAGATAGTACGTAGTATCTATTCAACATGAATACAAGTTCTTAAGTCATTTTCTCTCTTATTATGCAACAAGGGAGGTATACGAAAGTGTGAGTACTATTCCTAGAGCTCGTATGTTCGTCAGGTTCTCGCTTCTCGTTTGACATTCGGATTCGTTCTGGGTGGGTGCTTTAATGGCATAGTTCCAATGACACCACATACCCCTGTATGGGGAATAGCAACCGGTTCGGAGTATTTGGTGTTCATATGAGTATCGAAGCGGTAGCCTCACAGTTTCGTATATCTCCTCTAGTTTAATTAATAGATAAAGATTACTGAACATATATTCATGTTGGATAAATTGTGTTGCTTCTTCTCCTGATTCGTTTCTTTAAATTTGGTCGTTGTTTTTTTTGAGTGTTTTTTTTGTGTAGAATGGTTTTCCAAAATTCCAAAAATTTGGAACACCTATTGTAGTTACATCTTTGTTACATCTATCCTGTAATTTACTGTATATTCGAAAAAACTATATCCCACTTTCTTCATTTCTTTTCGGCCAAATTTGGCCTCTCCGATGCTTGTCATACCACTGTATTATACAATTTTACTACATTTACTAATGAGATACTGCTAAAGTTTGATGACAGAAAAATGGAATCAATTTTGACTAAAACTTTCCTCCAATCGACTTCTTAATAAATAAACTCAATGCAATCATTTAAATCAATACACCAACGCTAGTATAGCTTTTGATCCAGTACACGCAAAGAATGACAGCCAGACGTTTAACCGTATCATTTGTAACCAGTTGCAGCAGAGTATACACCAGCATCAATACAATCTCGTTAGTTTACTCTGTCGAGGAGGAGCTGATGGATTAAACTGCGAATTACGACTGACTAGACGCGTTCGTTCTGCATACGGCTACCCGGTTAGAGCCTGCTAGTTCGCGATAAACAAGCCGTGTGACTGTACAGATCTCGTCATTTAAAGCATAGCATAGCGGATACGTTTGCATGGCCGTCGCATTAAGCTGTATAGAGTTCGGATGCGAATACCAAACAAGCACGTGCAAGCATTCGTTACATAATGAAGTAGATTATACGACTCAATTCTCGAATCGACACTTTGTACAATTGCTTTTAACTGTAGCGTAACGAGTTACGCAATGTAGGATTCGCGAAGCTTTATTGAGGGAACAATTGAATTTAAAAAGTCGTTTTCTAAGCAAGCAATGAGTGTATTGTTTGTGGAGTTAAGTGGATTATTTTTCCGGGTTTTAAAGTTATAGTCTAGATGTTTTCAAACTTACGTGACTACAGTTACGAACTAAATGGAATGTTTCCAAATTCCAATTTGGACTATTTTATGTTTTATTTGAAAAATTGAGAACGGAAACAAATTTATAAGAAAAATATAATTCTATTGTAAACATAGGTTAGTTACTGTCAATGTAGATTTGTCCCTGCTGGTAAGTGTCTGTGGTAGGTAAATGGAAATCTGTCTTATCAGCATTTGTTTGTTCTAATTTGTATATAGCTGTCGTTCGTATTGTTACTCGTCAATGGTGCTGCTGTTTTGTGTGAATTCTCTCTTCTGGAAATACAATCTGATTTTCGGAGTACGGGTAATTTGATACGCGGATAAATTTTCCGACTTGCTTGTGTTCGCGTGGTTAGATGTAATGCTTCGTGGTCGTGAAAATTAAAATATGATAAAGATGTACCTACAAAGTTAATTTATATGAACTAATTAAGAAATTATGGAAGATTTTGAAATGAAAAAATCTAATGCGACAAAATCTTGAACGAAATATTCAAAAACTAGCGCTATCTATCGGTGGCTTACAACTGACGTACTGTCTACTTTAATCTATGGGGTGCAGATGGCGCTATCAACGAGACAAATCTCCTCGCTAAAATTACTCAATCACTCATGACAATTGCTCAAATTATGTTGTTTCCAAGCCTCTCAGCCTGCAGTATATGTTTTAGTTTCAGATATTGTGCTCCTGAAGAAGCCACTGATAGTAGATACAAAACGTCAAGTTAGTAAATTTTCTAATTTATTTTTTGTGTTTTTATTTATTTGATTTTTGCGTTTTGTACCTACATACATTAAACGATTTTCTCAAGGTTCATAGAAGAAAAATATGGCAAATACGACACAGGTAGTTAGTTTTTTAGTTATTTCTCAAAAATAATTCAACCTCACTTTTTGATTTGAGATTTGCATTTTTTGTTTTCCTATTGTATTGAAATATTGCAACAACATTAATTTCTATTTCTAATGTTTGTTAGTTGTAATTAAGTCAGAGATTGTAATGCGCACTAAAGTGTGTTTTTGCGGGTTTATGTTGATTAAAATATAAAATTAAATAAGCACTTTTTTTAATGATCAGAAAAAAAGGAAAATGCCTAGATTTTTGACATTGAATTTTCAAATATTACATAACAGTAGATGAAATGATTGTAGCTGTTTCGGTGTGACATCTGTTGCGGAGTTGTAGGTAATTGTGTGTAGGTGGCTAAGATGCATAAGAATAAGATGTATGTAGGTGGTTGGAAATTATCCATATAAGCAATTATGGCAGGTTTTTTCGGTCTCTTAGGTCGGCAGTAAACAAGATCGCATTAACCTCCCAGCCGATACGCAAAATTGTAATTTAGCTGTATGAGCTCTTGGAAACTTTCTGCTATAGGTATATGTACATACTTCGGAATTGCAGATGTATGTACTTGCTCCTCTTTTGCGTAACTACTAAGTTCGATAAAGTTATTCATTTTCTTTTTTGTTCTCTACTGCTTTGTTTTAGACTTCTTGCTCTCTGAGTGTTTCTTCATAATCTCCCTTATTCTTTAATAGCATAACGCATTTCCAGTCCACTATTACTTTCCTATTATTTATTCGTTGATGAATTGTTAAAATTATCTAAGTTAGATTTGGGAAAATCTATAAAAATATAGACACAAAATACAATACTATTTCCCCACCATTCAGAAGCAAATCATGGTACTTCCGATAGCCCATAAACTGGCGCATCATATGCATACTCATCAAGGTTGTCAGATGTGACTGCAGAACCCGCCATGCAATAACTAATAAATTCGAGCAATGTGTTGCCTCAAGTTACATAGCTTATTGAAACTGTCATAATATTTTCTAAAATAGAACACAGATTTTCAATGCTTTTCCCATTTTGAGGTTGGCAGAAGTTAATTTAGAGATGATTAGCATTAGGCACGACTTTTCACAAACACACCAGACACAATATTGCAAAAGCATGACACCTTTATTCAGTAAGACTGTCGTTGAACAATCCATATCTTATGTACAAGTGTCACCATAAGCTATGGAAGGTGTCAATAAATCTTCAGTATTCATCATGCTGCCGCAAAATCAGTTCCATGTTTTTTATCTGTAGATTAGAACCAGCACCATGTTTAAATGTGTTTCCAGTAATCTCAGCGAAATGTTTGAAAATGAACCTATGTAGCTTCATCTGGATACTTGTCAGATAATAATGGGTGATGGCAGCTGACTTATCGCAATAATTCAGAAGCAGAGTGCAGTCATGACAGTGGAGAAGTCTTGGATTATCACAAACAATTCAACAAAACAAAGCAACTCATTGTTCAGTGTGTGGTTGTGTCAGTTTATGTTACAGTGGACATATTTTGAGTGGTTCTATTGGGACGTTTTCAGGCGACAGAGATAAAATGGGCAAGGAAAGAGGGGCATACTGTTGATAGCTAAAACTGTGTACTGCATCACGGTCATGAATACTCTCCGTATTACAGAATTAGTTCCCTGTCAATTTGCTTTGTTCATGAAAATGAAAATTCATATGGAAGATCACTTCTACAGAAAAAAATATTTTCTTTCACGAATGAAAAAGACGTTAGATTCGTTGTATAGACTCGCAGATTACTTTGAAATCGATGAAGGCTTACCTAAGCAAAAAAAGAAATAATAGATCTAATCTATGTACTAGCATTTTAATATCACTTTGCAGTCAGTCTTGGATTGTCTCAAAGATATGGTTTAATTTTTAATGCAATTGCTTAATTTTTTCCAACACATTCTGGATTTTGCTGATGAAGTTTTGTCATTAACAAAAAAAGGTGACATTCTACGTAAAAATCAGTCTCAAGGAATTGCGAGAAAGAGCATGTGATTACAGTTAAGTGAAGTTGTCAAAATCGCCAAAGTACATTCCTTTACCACTTCTTTTGATGAAATTGTTAAAAAAAAATAGAACAAGGTAAATATAATTGCAATTTATAGTCTCAACTGATAGGGTTCGAGACACGAATTCGTTGGTTCTATCAAATAGCCAATGAATAAGAATAGATTGGTACCTACTGTGCAATTCCGCTAGATGGCGCAATATTATCAAACCTCGTTGTACGTATTTACTTTTTTCTGAATGTGACTAAATGAATATCTTCACTAACTTCTAAAGACACACTTCCTTTTAGCTTAGTTAGTGTTTTGGACTTTCAATATATCTTGTAATAATTATTACAGTCACCTGTACGTGTACTCGAGCTACACAACGTTAGATATAGGAACTTATATGTTAAATATTCCAGTAATTTCTCATTTATTCATCAAAATAAATCTCGTTGACAAAGAACCTGCACACTCTCATTATATCTATGACGTCCTTTCATCTACACGCTTACAAACGTTAACAGGTAAAATAGCTACTTTTGTTCGTTCTCTCTTAAGTATTCGTTGTCAAAGACGCAATTGTGCTATTATGCTGTTCTGCGGATATCCTTTGATCTTTCGCAGATACAAAAAAAAGGAGAAAATGGGGGGAAAGGAACAAGAAAATTACATAGGATTCGCCACTGCATAGAAGCGAATACAGACATTGCTTGGAAGCGAATTTTTGCATTAGACAAATTGCAGCCCCTTTGTTTCTAATAGATAAAGCCTTTACAGGAACTAAATACGCTTTACAAAGCAGATAATTTACCAGAAGCTGATTACATGTGTTTGCAATTTCGTTCGTCTTGTTTCACGCTATGTTATCTTTAAATAAATTTTTATTACCTGAACTTATTAGATTATTGCCAGCATCGCAAACTCATCGATTGTTTCATTTAGAAACTATTTTTATAAGTTTAAGCTTACGAAGATTTCCTCGGGGATTTTAAGAAAGCGCTTTTACCCGTTTAGTCCGCAGAAGGAACGTCGTCAATTGATGAACATATTTAAAAAACGATATGTCAATGTCTTTATTGCGTTACCATTTCTGCCCGTAAATAAAAATGTACCTGTTTCTTCGATCTAGCACGCCCAAATTCTTGTATACAACGTCGACTTCAAGGGTCTAACCGTGGCGGTTAAACGAGGAAATCGCCGAACTCGGTCGTCCCCTTAATGTAACATGTGCCGTCGTGCTGTACGCCTTAAAAACGGATTTAGGAAATCGTTTATATGTCAATGGGAAATAAATTTAGCGCTTTTAGGTCGATTTCGGCCCTGAAATTGATTAAGTTGACAGAGTGCAGATGGCAAGTTGTAAATAAAGTTGAGATGTTTGATTAATGGTTCGGATGCCGACTCATTTTTTGGTTGGTTTATTGGATTTTTTTCTGTGTTCGTCGCGAATTTCTGGTGTAGGTGTATATGCGCAATAATATTTTTACGTATTAAACGCTTTTTATCGAGATTGTGAATAACTTATCGTGGGCAATTTAGGATTATCCGGGTTTGAGTTCTTTGGTGATTTTGTTGATCTATAACCTCAATTGTGTAGATTTTAGAAAAAAAAAATCGATTTCAGTTATTTTTTGTGGTTAGCTTCATTTGTTCCCTACTATATGCCATAATGGAGATTGACTTTTCGAATGAGACGCGTCGTTATGTTAGCTTGCAATGTTATTTCTCATACTTATTGTTATTTAAAAGATTTTCGTCTTCTTTCCGTAATTTTGGTAATTTCTTTGGTGTTTTCAGAGATTTTCGTCATTATTTCGTCATTTTCGTTATACATTTGTTATGTCCCTCTTTCTTTCGTCATCCTTTTCGTCGTTTTCGCCATTTTTCCCATATTTTTGATTTTTATTATAATTTAGTCGATGTTGTTATTTTGGATAATTTTATCATTCATTTGTCACTTATTTGCTGTGTTTATTTAATGTGTAACGTCAAACATGTTCACATACTTCGCCACTAGGGCGCGTCGGTAGCCCATGATGTTTTCAATTTTTTTTTATTTTTTCATTCTCGTCGTCATTTACGCCATCTTTGTTATCTCTTTCGTCCTTTTGTCGTCACTGATTCGTCATGTTGCTTATTCTTTCGTCATTTTCGTCTAACGTTTTGTTTATCTATTCACAATTTTTATTTTGGTAGCTCCGTCAATTACTTTTGCCATTTTTGTCATTTTGATAATTTTTTTATTTTAGACATTTTCACTATTGTTTCACAGTTATGATAATTTTTGTTAATTTAGTTATTTTTCACTTATTGCAGTATATGCGCACTGTGTAACTTTAAACATTTTCACGTATTTTGCGATTATAACACGTCAAAACTTTAACTCTAATTTTTTCAACAATTTCCTTTTTCTATTTCTTTCGTTATTTACATCATGTCTGTTCGTCATTCGCTATTTTGGGCACTCTCATTTTCTTTTGTCATTCTCGTCAAATTTTCTTTAGTTTCTTCATTCCTGTAATTCTTTCGTTATTCTTTTTGTTATTTACGTCAAGTTTGTTATCCCGTTCATCAGTTTCGTCATTTTCGACGTTTTTATTTTTGTGATTCTTGTAATTTTTTGTTTAATTTCTTCACTCGTCCGTTGTTTTTGTGTGTTATCGCGTTCCTCCTTTTCGTCATTTTGCACATTTTGGTTTTCTTTTGTATTTCTCGTTATTCGTACTTTATGTTCTTTATTTTTTCGACATTTGCCCCATCCGTCATTTTCGTTGTAATTTTCAGTTTTCGCTCCATTTTCATATTTTTTTTGTTTGCGTAGTTTTCGTCATTTTGAATATTTTCATCATTGTCGGTTATTGTTGTGACTTATTTGCAATGTTTATAATAATAATAATAATAATAGTAATTTATTTTCGTCCTTGACAAAAAATTCGAAACAAACATGTACACAACGCAAAAGTAGATGAATACGGCAAGGATAGAAAATATAATAGGGTTCAAATATCACCAAAATTTTGAGATATTTGCTCTTCCACACTACTATGACCTATACCTAACCTACATACAACTAAAGAGAGCAAAAGAAAAGACATAAAATAAATAAATAAATAAAAATCACAAACAAGCATAACTCAACAACTTTATCAAACTCACAAAGATTACAAACACTAAAAGTCTCAAATTAAAGATTATTAACAGATTACATCCGTCCCGTGAGCAGGTGCTCCGCAAGCCTTTTCCTGAACGCGGTGACAGAGCGTACGTTCCCGACGTTATAAGGGAGATTATTGATGAGATTGCAAATTTGATATCGAAATCGAATTGAACCGAAAGAACCATATAAGGAGTCATAGTAATTGGTATTTGATAAGACCAGGCTTTCACAGAGAGTTTTTTTTTATTTTAGCATTTAGTAGCGATCTATTGGTGTATATTAATTTAAGCGCGGATACATGCATTAATATGGTCATTAAATTTTAATTCATGATCAACCAATACCCCCGAATTTCTCACACAATACTTCAAGACTATCTGTTTGCCCTCAACAAAAATTTTAATACTACCCCGCAGGGTAGCATTTTGTCTCGCCTTTTTAGGTCCGAAGAAGATGAGCTCCGTTTTCGAAAAATTAATAAACAGAAAATGTCGATTTGAAATTGAAATTTTGAAGTTTTTTCAAGTCGGAATTCATTAGACTACACGCCTGATCTACTGTTGAGGGAGGAAAAGAACAATACAACTGGGTATCGTCAGAATAAAAGTGACATTTGTTAAAAGACAAATGTTTATGAAATAGTGAAGTGTAAATGGAAAAAAGCAGGGGTACCAGTATGGACCCTTGAGGCACGCCGGAATTAACATCAGTATAGTCAGAGCGCCGACCTTCCTCTACCACACAAATAACTTTAGATTAAATCAACGGCAGATACATTAAGACCTATGTAAGACAAGATCACTTTCATGATTAATTGTATCAATGCTTTAGTGTAGTCCACTAACACAATAAGGTTAAATTGCCTCTATCTACTTCATTAACGACATCGTCAATAATATTTAACAAAGCAGTATTACAACTAAAAATTTTTCTAAAGCGTGATTGCGTGGGTGGTAAAATTGCTTGATTCTCAACATATTGTTTTAGTTGTGATTTAATGACGCAATGTGCAACTTTAAACATGTTCACATAGTTCGCGATTAGCATACGTCATAAGCTTACAAAACGTTTTCAAAGCTTTTTATTTTACCATTCTTTTTGTTGTTTTAGCTATCTTTGTTGCCCCTTTCGTTTTTTTGGTCAGCTTGAGTATTTTGTCGTTGTTCGTTATTTTTGTCGTTCTTTCGTTATTTTTTTTTATTCTTTCGTCAGTTTTTTATTTTTTCGCAGTTTTCGTCATGTAGTGGTCATTTTAGTCTTTATCGTAATCCTCTTCAAAATTTTTGTCGGTTTGTTATATTCGTTATTTTTGTTATTCCGATGGTTTTGTCATTATTTTGTCATTCTTTTCGTTATGTTTTTTATTATTTGGTCAATTTTTAATTTTTTTGTAAATTTTTATTTTTTTTTTGCAATATTCGGCATTTTGGTACTTCATTCTAGTTACTTTCGTCATGCTCCTTTTTATCTGTCATATTCGTCATTTTTGTTATTCTCGTTATTATAGTAAGTCATTAATTTTCATGATTTTTTTTCACTTTCCTTGGTTTTGCCAGTTATTTGCAGAGTCGGTTCAGTGTGTAACTTTAAAAACATTTACATTCTAGCAGGGTTATTTGTTATGGTGCCGGTCTATCATTAATACAGATATAGATCTGGAATCGGTTCACATTAAATTCTTGAGGGAAATTATTATAAAATAAACGTTTCTCGTTTTCGATCCGGGTAATTATTATTAATTGCTTGCAAGCATTCGTGAAATAAAGGGTCGAAATGATTTCTTAATACTGCTCAATTATAAAGAAACTCTTCTCGAATTTTCCTTATTAAAAATAAATATAAGTTCGAAAATTTCACAAGAAAATGATAATTAATTTGGCAGTCCGGCGTGCGGGGTTGCGAAAAAAGTTGGTCCCTGCGTTCACCCGCCTCACCGCCGTGGCGACCAAATTAAGGGTCGAAGAGCGCGAGAGCGATGCAGGCAGGCGACTTCAAGACAAAAAGTGATTTCAATTAAAGTTAGGAAAAGCAATTATTCATTTTGCGATGAAAATAACTGCCGCCTTAAACTCAATCCCATCGAGACGCTTCTTCGTTCGGATCGCCTCCTATTTCTTTCTTCCGACCTTGCCCAGCTCGCCATCTTTCCCACTGCGTATTTTCCGCCTCCTCCGCCACTTTACTCTTTTCTGACTCGCTCTTATTAAGATATGATTTATGTTTTCCCCTTTTTTAATTCCCGTAATGAAACACAGAAAGCAAATTATGATTTATTCAATTCGTTATTTTGATAGCCGTTTGCTTTACGCGTTTCGTCTCTCTTCTAGTCATTTTGTCCTCTTTTCTTAAAATATTTTGTGCATCTGTCTTCAAGGATTCTTCGACTTCCAATTATTGTAAATAATAGAATATTTGAAACAGGTGCTGTTTAAGGCAGAATTACGTAGAACTAATGGATTCTTTCGCCGAAAATTTTATTTTACTTCGTCTATTTTCAACGCCTTTACTATATTCTCTTTTCCGGTATCAGACTACGCGAATATACTACCACTACATAAGATGGCGAGTTGTAATTTAAAATTCTCCCTGCGCTGTTGTTATTCCACTACTCGAATGTATTGCTCCCGGGAGGCAGGAAACATTCAAGCATTTCTTGTACAATGACTGCGTCGTCAAGAAAATAATGTGTATACATGGAAAACGGCTTCCGCAAAGTGTTCCCGATGCTGCTACGATTTTAAGCTGAATAGGAAGTGTTTACATCGTTTCCGCTGTTATCAGTTGGATGAATGGAGTGGTGGTTCCAATTTCTGCTTCTAATTTATATCTTCGGATGTTTTTCTTTTCACAATTAATGCGTTAATAAATAAGGACGTACACAACTTGAGTTTCGCTTCCTTGTTGTATGATTAAAAGATTTAATTTAGCCTAAACAATGTTCGAGTCCATCATGATTACTGTTGGATTGTTCTGGGAAGTGTTTAAATTGAACCAATTGAAATGGTAAATCAGCCAAAAGATTTACTTCGATTTAAGTTAATAAAAGTTATATCATAAAAGTTTACATACAATCGTTCAGGTGAAAATTTAAATTACAATAAACAGAATTAGGATATAAACTAGGATAAATCAGCATGGAATGTACACAAATGTATAAATTATATTTAGAATAAGTACCATAATGTAATATCCCATTGTAACTAAAATAAGCTCGCGAAAACGTTATTTGACGTAAGTCAACCATAAGTTATCACAACCATAAGTTATCATTGAGTTAAATGGCAAAAAAACTTATTTCTTTAATCTTATGATACATCTGTTTGAAGAGAATATCGCCCAGAATAGGATCCAATCGATGGTTTCCAGAAAAATCATAATTACGAGCTTAAAATTGACAGTATCATCCGACAGATCGATTCTAAAATCAACAGAATTCACATACGAGGAACACAAATATGATACTCTTTTGGAAATCCAAAAATCGGTTTTTAAATTAACTTTTGAATTTAGAAATGTCAATCTGATCTTCATTCATTTGAGTTAGAGAAGTCAAAATTCCACCAATGGAATGCTAGAAATTTGGATAAAGTTTGAAATATACCTCAACAAAAGACGGGGATTCGAGTTCTGACTGTCGAAGAAGACACCACGCTGAATTTCGCTCCGATTTACTAAACTTAACCTCAAAGTTTCTGATTGATTAATCGAACTTGAGAACCTTAAAAAGAAAATAAACAAAGGAAGGTATTACGATTAATTGCAAACCAATCGATTTACCTGGACCTATCTCGATTACCAGTTACCTGTCCGCATTCGAGTCCAAACCGCGTATGCTGAATATCTGAGTCCTAGGGAACAACCTTTGAAAGTAGCCGATTTAAGACCGAAACCGTAAATCTAGAGTTCATTGATCCCGATAATCGTTAGTTAGTGGAAAACGCGATATTTACTCTGTTAATGTTTTCTTTGGGACAACAAGCATTTAATTGAGATTGTTCTAACTTTGTTGATTAACCAGTACTCACACTGTCATTGGGTAATAAAGTTGTAAGCTGATTTATGCTAATGATAGCACCTCATTAATCATTGATTTCCAGATTTGCACATATAGTGTAGTAGCATATACCAAATAGTATAATTTGGTCAATGTCATAGACGTCGTTCACTAACCATCGCATGACTAGACAAAGAAATCCACTTAGAGATTGAATATGGAAAGAATGAAGTGGATTACTGTAACAGTCCTTTGTTCGATTCTACTTTCGTTGTACAGTTCCCTTTTTTCTCAATTAGTAGTTTTGTTGTCTTTTTATATACATATGTAGTAGGTTTGTTCGGATTACTCTAGCACAAGCTTGTTTAGCAGCATAGATCATCCGGGTACATCTGGTGGTGCCACAGTTAGTTCTGAAATTTCCTATATTGTGGCACGTTTCTGAAATTTGTTTAGTAGATTGTACATTGAAATTCTGTGCATACCAAATCGATCAGTTAAGTTACGAGAAAAGGCTAATTGAGCTGTGATCAACATATCGATAGAGTTGGTAGTCAATTTGGCATAAATCAGACTCTGAAATATTAGCAGTATTAGAAACGCATACTTTCCTCTTTTGAACGTTCTGAAGTTCAAGTAAAATGTATGGCAGGCGAGTAAAATGGATGACATTATAAAGTTTAATGCATTTTGGTAACAGTAGACTGGATGTCATCAGAATGGGCAAACGAACTACCATTTTGTTTTAGCTATGAAAAAATGGAGAGACATACGAAATCTTGAAAAAAGTGTTTACTGAGGATTCTATATTTTGTACAAGAGTTTTTATGTGATTTAAAATCGGTTATGAAGAATTAAATGGTGATGTAAGTACAAAAAAATTATTGGTATTGATGGGAATTTTACTGTGATTGTTCACTGAGGAAGTAAATACCAATAGAAAACTGTTCGACAGACAAACTTTGATCATAGATTTGTGTAAAAGAAATTGAATGAAGACACCATTCAAACACTTGAAAGCGAATCAGAATTTCTTGGTTTTATCATAACTGGTAATGAGACATTGTGTTTTAAATATGACCTTGAAAGTACAGTTTGTACAATTCTAATTACCTTTTATGATTCAAAATGTATTGTTCACTAAGAATTTGTTCCAGGTGGTGCAATGGTTAATAAAGTTTGACATCATTTATGGTCGAGACTTTTTCAAATTAGGTAGCAGTATCCAGCAGAAAAACAGCTGCTTTTATTGTCTCACCAGAACTTAAAAAGTGATTTTTTCTGAAAATGTTGCAGCATGTAGGTCAAAAGATTCTGACTCCTCTTTTAAAACAACCTGTTGGTTAAGTAATTCTGGAAACGCATACTTCTAATTTTAGATTGTATCTAGAAAGATCATTTAGGTTGTTTTGGTTTTAAATCATCAAAAAATATTTTTACTAGTTTCGGAAATTGCAAACGCAATATAAAGACCAGCCTAAGCAGGATAAAACAGGCTAATTCTGGTCATGTAGCAAGCTGTCAAAAGCCCAATTGCCCAACAGATCTCCACAGACGTTTCAACTTCAAGTGTTGGTGATTTCTTTTGGTGGGCAATAAAATATCAGCAATCCCAATTTAATGTTTTGACAAAATTTGACATCTATATACATATCTTGGCGTGGGCATTATTCTGTGTTACTAGTTCTAGCAGTATGTTGGTGAGGTATATATTAGTTGATGATAGTACATCCTTCTATTTTTTGGGCCCTTTCTCTTCCAAAATCTATTCATTTCAATTTTCAGCCAGCCATCAATTTGCTCATGTCATTGATCCATAACGTGTATCCTATGCTTCTGTTCTTTCTAGCGATTGGTTGGCCTATATTAAACTTTTACAGCCACTAAATTTCGATAAGATTATCAAATTAGCTCTGATTGTACTCTGCAACGATTTATAGATTTATCAAAAATTTAATATGTTTGCGACGATATTTGCTACCTATAGATCAAATTACATAAGAAATAGTAGGAATTAATGCAGTCTAACCCAACATCTGCCACAATATGGTACTGGTTCTTGTAAAAGTTGCAAAAAACCAAACTCAGATCTATCACCTGAGGAAGACCATCTCGTTGAATATCTTGATCGAAACTAGGGCGAACTACAAGCTGTGCACACTTTGAATCAGAGGTCCAAAGGGAAAGTCACAATTATACTTTGACCCTGTCTGATCTTTTAGAATGTTTTGCATTCTCACTAGTAGAGAAGGTCTACCATGATCCAGCTTCTCGAAATGCTGAGAACGAAACTTCTTACACCAAAAAATTCCCTGTAAGGTTTTGTCCAGCGTCCTCGCATTGTCTCCCAAAGTTATAATGATCAGATCTTTGCAGATTTGTATGTTTGGCAGAGATTAAATCATGCAATGGCGTACATTATGTTTCTAGATTAATGAGTCATGTCCAATGTGAGTCACGTACCTAATATGACGCAGAAGTATCTCATTTGGATAATTGAGGACCGTATCAATTAATATTTTTTAATATGTGCGACTGATTTCACAATGCTCAAACCCATAAAAAGTTTCCCGGTATATTAGGCTGTAAATTACTCATAAAGAATTACAATTTTCTCCCCTTCTTTCTAGAAATCGGATAGACATTTAATTAATAATGAGGCAGGGAGTTCGTCATATTTTCTTTTCTGCTTTTTTTTCTCTTACACTCCATCACACTATTGCTTTAGTTCCCAGTCTAATTCCCCTAGCGAATAACCTTTCAGGGAGGTGTCACCGGTGTCGGCACTAAATAACTCTTAAATAGAACAAGGTAAGATATAAGTCAGAAATCCCATTACCAGGCCGGAAAGTGTACGTCCCATTAAGCGACGGCCGTACAAATCATATTTTCGGACTTCTTTATTAAGGAATACGAGTGGGGTTCCCAATAACAGTCCGCCAGTTCGGTTTTAGATTTGATTTTTTCCCATTTTTTCGATTTCGTGGATGTTTCGAGCACAAGATGAAGCTAATACAGGATATCCCAACAAAATAGAATTTACAGTATGTACGTTAGTCTTATATTGACTGGATTTAGACGTTAAATCGTCTGTTAAAGTTTAATCTAATGTCGATAGAGTGTATTTTAGAGATGAGTTCGCGCAAAACTGTATTGGATGAGGGCAAATCAAATTTATGCAATCTGAATAATAGTAACAGCCATCAATAGTTTATGACTTTTCCGCGAGATGGCGGCAGATATTTATGTTTACGCCTCTAAATTCGGATTTTATTTAGCTGCAACTATAAAATTTTTAAAAGGTTTTCGTTATTACATCGCCGAAGCAGCAATCAAAGTCGATTGATGTTCAATTTAATAATTTAGTTGGGCTGAGAACCAGGTTTCTATGATACGATAATAATAGTAAAAGCCAACTCTATATTACCGGCATGGTATAAAAATAACTACATGAAGGATCGCTGTGGACATAGATATACGGTGAAAATTAAATTTGTTGTAATAGTATCAGTGGCGCTTTGCTTGGTACGTAAAAGGGTGGGAGCAAAATGAAATATGTATTCAATTTTGTACAGAAAACAAATTGTTCTTCAATTTGAACTTACCTAACCAATATACAAAGGCACTGAAGAAATATGATACCGGTAACTACCAGTTTGTTCATCAAAGTGTAGTTCATCTTGAACGGTTATGCTGATTCATCTGTTCCAAGTCATCATGTCCAAGGCTTTTTTTTCCAATTTTTGCGTTCCTAGAAGTCTTATATCGTTTATGGTGTGGTCCTTCACACAATTTTTTGAGCCTTCTTGTTCTTCTTCTTCTTCTTCCAGCGCCACTGGTTGTCAGCATTATTTTTGGTATTCTGGTCTCTGTCATTCTTTCTACATGGCTTAGCCATGTCAATCTGTGAGGTTTTACTACCATTGTTATATAGGCTTCGTACTATAGCTTTTTTAGCTTGTGGTTCAAACATTTAGTCTTCACAAATCTATCAACATCGATGTTCAGCCAGCCACCACTAAGAATAAAGCGGACCAGTTTGACCAATACAACGAAGCTAGATAATTTAGAATCTTCTGCTTGAATGCCATTTAGACAGAACTTTTTTGGTATGTTTTCTTGCTGATTGATTACGGCTAGAGCAAACTTTCTTTGGTCACTATATTAAAAATGAATTATACATCTATCAAATAGTAAAACGTGGATAATTCGAAAAGCATTTTGTCAAACTTAATAATTTAAAGAAACATATCAAGAACAGGTGTAAAGCTATTTTAGACTTAAACTTTTTTTAAAATAGCTCGAACCTTGGGGTTAGGAATGGTTACGTCTTAGTATGCCAGAATGTTTGGAGGTAAAATAGTGTATAAAGCTGGTAGACGGTGCGAAGATGTCCTTTGTCGAGGTCCAGTAGAGATTAAGTTTTCAGTTCTCTCTCCTTTCTTAGACATAGAATATTTGTCTAATGTGACATTTTTTGGTCAATTTATCCATGCTGGAGGCGTGCTTAATCAGCTAATCTGTGTTTTGAAACAACTAAGCTGCTTTCTAATTCAACTAAGCTAATTTGGTTTTCAAATACCGCGACTTTTTCTCATAATTAGCTCTAAATTATCCAGACTATTTTATAAACTACATAACCTGTTTTAGAGGTAATTGTGTAGTCAGAGTAGTTGCTTTTACTTATGTATATATATTTCTACCATATAACTTCAGTTGTTGTTCAATAGAAACCGTTTCAGCTAAAAAAAAAACAAGTCTAAATCAGCTGAGTTCAAGCTCTCCTGTTGTCTTAGCTTGAAACCAAATCAGCTAAGCTGCTTCCCAAACTTGGTCAACTGCTTGCAAACTGGTTGCAAAAGCCAGACTCTGTTCTGGTCCAGTGAATTGAGTTGCTGCGCCTCTCCTTGCCACATTGTTTGCTACTTCATTGATTGGTATGCCCAGGCACCGACACCAAAGTAACTTTGTTGTGTTTTTGTAGGTTTGGCATTGTAATATATGGTACACTTATACAGTACAGATACAGTACAGTGATCTAGCGTCGATTCCTACGCATAAAGGTATATATTTAGTAAATAGATTGCCGTATGGTACCAAACCAGCATTGCCCTTTTTCCAGGAATCGTCGAAAAGTTTGTGCAAGGATGGCGTAATCAATTTTATGGACGATATACTCGTGACAGAGTCAAATGACGAAGAGCATTTGAAAAATCGTGAACGGGGTTTTCAGAGATTATCGGATGCAGGATTTAAATTAAAGCTTGAAAAATGTATTTTTTTTTTCAGGAAAGTATTAAATATTTGGGACATGTTATTAACTCAACTGGTTTACACAAGGATAAGGACAAGATAAAAGCAATGTTGGAAGCGCCTCAACCCAGAGATGTTTCGCAATTGAAAGCCTTTTTGGGCGTGGTAGACTATTATGGCAAGGTTGTTCCGAACATTGTAAGTACATTAGAACCATTATATAGATTACTAAGAAATAATACAAAGATTCATTGGACACGCGCATGCGAAATGGCTTCTCAAGAGATAAAAGTAGTTATGTCTTCAGATGAGCATTTGGTGCATTTCAATCCAGGTTATAAAATAAAGCTCGTATATGACGCTTCAAATAATGGCGTAGGAGCACCCATTTTAGATATATTGCCAGATGGAACCGAAAAGCCTATTTCTTTTGCGTCCAGGCTATTATCGAAATCTGAAAGAAATTATTTAGTTATACACAAAGAAGCTTTGGCGATATACTGGGCAGTGCAAAAATTTTATCACTATTTGATGGGGCGAGAATTCGTATTACAATCCGATCATAAGCCACTACAAGCGTTATTTGGTGAGAACAAGGGGATTCCACAAATGGCTGCAGGACGGCTGCAACGCTGGGATTTACTCCTGAACGGATTTAGTTACAAATTTGAATATATTAAAGGTAATTTAAATTCGTTAGCTGATGGATTGTCGCGATTACCATTAACGACTAATGTAGCGGAAGAAACGAACGACTATTTTAATTT
>SMLS01067390.1:0-63722 GCA_004785975.1 Popillia japonica
ATGAGTGGTAACAGTCGTTTTAAAAATGGAATATTATCCGCCGGAGCAGAAACTATTTATGGTAAAACAATTTTACGGTATGAATTTTGCGGAAATAACTAGAGGTAGTAATTAGATAGATCGCCCGCTCGACAGGAAATCTAATGCATCGCTGAGCTAAGATGCAGCAAGCTATCTTTGTGAATACAATTGTACAGTATAGCAATTGTGCAATATAGCGTACACAGGTTAGGGCCCTTCCACAATAATGTTAATGGCAATGTTAGGTTGGATGTTAAAACTCAAAATGTGTAGTAATTAACACAGTGTTCACAATAATGGTGATGGTAGTGTTAATGTTAAATCATCATGTTAACGTTCAAAACTATATTTGGATTTCTTAACATCACGGTTAACATCTACCGATGAAAAACAAAGACACTGTCAGTAAGCAGAAACACTATATTATACCTGAAACGGCGATTAGGTGCAGTAGCAACCCTGTACGAGCATTACATCAACAAATCGTCATACCGCAAATAACGCATACCATTTGTTGATCGGCGAGTCCGCTTACAATAGTAGAATTAATGTGATTTATTTACATTCTGTCACCCTTGTTTTGATTTATTATTCTCGATATTGCATTTTATTATTTTTAATATGTTATTCGTAATATTTTATTAATTAGTTTTCCTAAAGGAGTTTTCTAAACCTCGATTTTATAAAGACATAATTAAATTCACAGCATTGTGTTAAAATATGTTTAAAAAACGTTTGTTTTGAAGGTTATATTTTGCACAGAATTCGCGTATTTTTCTTTGCATGGTACCTGCCATTTGTGAATAAAGGAAAATTCACCTTCTATAGGAGAATTGTAAACCATTTTTCGGTGGAAGCCAATGACAAAATGAAATTATTACTTGGAGAAGGAATTACCTAGGTATGTCAAATTATGAAATATCGAGAGAATGGAACACCAGTTTACTACTTAAATAAAACTTGATTAAAAGCTGGGTATACTGTAAATAAGGTATGGACAGACATGTTCGTTCTTACCGTAAAAATCAGGCATTTGTGGAAGGTTTATCACCAGGCGTTCAAATGCCGTCTGGCAAAGGAAGGAAATTAATTATTACACATATCTATAGGCTCAGTCGAAGGATTTGCAGAAATCGATTTACTTCTTTTCGAATCAAAAAAAAAACAAGCGATTACCATGAAAATATGGATGCAGAACAATATGGCTTTAACATATCCTTTTGAATTTAAAAGTAAACGCAGTTATTGTTGTCAACAATGCATTTTACCACAGTCAAAGATTCTATAAACAACCTACAGCAAACAATCGCAAGGCTAAAATTCCCGCATTGGATGGAGAACCATAATATTGAATACGAAGAGGCCATGGTAGAAGCAGACTTATTAAGCTTAGTTAGAGAAAACAAGCAAACCCACAAAGTATGCTGTTGAACAAATAATAGAGAAAACCAACAGAAAGGTATTTAGACTAGAGGTGGGTAACTCATTCGTGAGCTGATTCGAAGAGCTGACTCCTGTGGAAGATCTACTGAGTTAACTCAGTTTACATTTTAGAGTCGACTCTTTGACTCTTTCATTATAATATATAAAACTGTCGAATTGCGAGTTATATAAAATATGGTACACTGCGGTGATTCAGTCATCGAAAGACCAGTTCTCTGTTTACAATTTTATAGGTACGGTCAGCACATAATAAAATTATTTGAATCAGACAAAATATAAACGAGATTTATGTATCTTATTGGGTCTTTGTTTGTGCTCAAAATAAGCGCGATTATAACTAATCGGATATTATAAATTTAGATTAGTTTTATTAAATTCGGACTAATATGGAATAATAAATAATTGAAATAGGACTACCTACAACATAACGCGCGTCAACAAACACTACCAACCGTATTAATATGTTTGTAGATACCGGCGTATGCAAGAGAATATGATTCATTCTGAACTAACTCGCTGATTTCCATCGTATATATTGCACATTAGGATCCAACGGAACAAGTGAGTCATTCAGCTCTTTTGAGTCAGCTCAGTGAATTGATTCTTGTAAAAGAGTCAGATGCAGAGAAGCAGCTTTTCAAAAAGAGTCATTTTGTCCATCTCTAATTTAGACGTACTCCATATCACTGCGAATTGAATACAATTGAAATGATTTCGACTAAAGTAAATTGATATATGTATAGCCAGACACAACGCAACATTTAAATTATCAGATGTGAAAGAATTGTTGGAACAACTTATTAATAACATTTCTAGTGAACACTGTATAAATGCCATCAAACATGGTGCTGGAATAGAGAAAAAAATGTGGAAATTAGAGAATTTAATGGAAAGACGTAGAACAACTGATAACTAAAAGTGTTAGTGACTCATCAAGCTTATCTTTCGATGAATATGACTAATTGAATTATCAGATACTGATGTTTTGCTTGATATACTCCTTTTATAGCGAACGGAATATTTTGATATTTGTATAGCTTTTGATGAAATTGTAGTATATAACAAGGTAATACACAATAAAAAAATAAATTACATTAATGTGTCATGCTTATTTGTATGTTTCCCTTTGTGATTATTTTATTAAGAATAATTCAGTCGCTTTGCTTAATTGCTTTATTTAGTGAATTACATATCGATATATGTACATCTATCAGCAGCAATGTTCTTTCTACCAGCACTTCGGACCTGTTTTGTTCATCAATATACATACAGAGTGTCCGCGAAATACAAAGTATGCTTTTAAGGGATGATAGCTACAACGATTTAGAACCAAAAACATATAATACACCTTGGGTCTATCTGTAAGCGTAAACGAGAAAAAAAATTAATTCTCATGTCACAAACTTCGATGCATACTGTACACCGGCAGCTGATCAGTGCAAGATTTACCCGACGATTACAGGCGTGTGTTGCAACACATCCAGCCTTTCCTGTAATACATTTTCTCCTGTCTCTCAAAAAAGTCCTTTTTAGGACCACCAATTTATCACAAATAAAAGAAAAGAACTCAATTTTGTAGTAGCCTTTACGAAAGAGCTTAAAGCGCCATAACATAATTGCAATAATTACATTATTTTCGTTCAATGTGACTTTCCCTCAACTTAAATTTTCATTTACCGATCGGAGGCTGCTATTAAATACGCCCTTTTCACTCTAACTTCAACATAACACATTTTATTCTCATAACATTATTAAAAAAAACGCAAAGGTACCTTTATTTTAAAACGTATGGCCATTGACTTCGTACGATACAAGTTCAAGGTCGTATAAACAGATGATGCTTGGCTTGCATATGCGCTTCTAATGAATACGAGTACAGTGTGATGGAAGAGAAATGACGCCACGCTTCAATTTCAAAGTATGAAATAATTCGTTTTCATCGTTGTTTTCAGTTATTTTCAACCCTAAATTTTTGATATGGTTTTTTGGTTATTTAAGAAGCAATATCGATGAGTTTTCTTGTACAGTTTGACCAAATAAGGTTTTTTAGAAATATTTTTTTTTTCTCGTTTACGCTTACAGATAGACCCAAGGTGTATTATATGTTTTTGTTTCTAAATCGTTGTAGCTATCATCCCTTAAAAGCATGCTTTGTATATCGCGGACACCCTGTATATGTATGTATGTATATGTTCTACGTAATAACAGTAATAAGTATTTGTTATACCTTATTTTTTACTAATTATAATAGTATTAATTAAGCTAAACTGCAAATAGTGCAGGCATATAAATTTATGTTATATTCTATATCCGATAATTGTCTCCCATAAATTGAGTATACCTTTTGGACATTAAAAATATTAACTGATTGATTGCTATCAAAGGTAGGACGGTCTTTTAACGTCCCTTACAAAATATTCCCAATTACTCCCAACTATTACTCCAATTATTTATTTATCGTATAAGACAATAGTTTTGAAAAAATCTTTTAAGATATTCCTATTCATTTTATTTATTTGTTATGACCAAACTAAAATGGTATTAACATAGTCAAGTTATAATCATACAAAATATAATAATAACAATAATAATACAACTAATAACATTAGTGTAAAAGGGACATCACAACAGATTAAAAATATACTATTAATATAGTTGTGGTCAAAATAAAATTACAATTAGAATTAAACAACAAACACAAAATCAGACCGCCACTAGTTCCTCGACCGTATACAGGGTGCGATCAACCAGATAATTTTTCAATTTTGATTTAAAATTATTTAAAGTTTTACAGGTACGTATTTTTACAGGGAGTTCGTTAAACATTTTTAAACCTATATAATTCGGAGAATTACGTACGGTGTCACATCTTCCATACGGTACAAAAAAATTATTATTTTGCCTGGTTGCAATATTGTGAATATCCCCAACTAAATTAAACTGGCACTTATTGGTGAAAATATATATCGACAACTGATAGACAAAAAGACCAGCCAGAGTCAAGACACGAAATTTCCTAAACAAATCCCGACAGTGTGAAAAAGCCGAAACACCAGCAATAACCCTAATTATCCGTTTTTGAGCAATAAAAACTTAATTTGACCCAGTGGATAAACCCCATAGGCCAATCTAGAGCCTACTAAGGCATGATAAATTGCAATTAACTGATCTAAGATCATTATACGTTTCAAATTTCTAAATAAATAGTAAATTGAATGTAGTTTAGTGACCAATGTACCACAATGATATTTCCAATTCAAATGTTTGTCTATAGTCAAACCTAGAAACTGGCAACTGTCAATGTTATTTAACACTTGAGGACCCACTGTCAGTCCTATACTATCACAGTTCTTCTGTCTATTGTGAAAACGGACCACCTGAGTTTTAGCAGCATTCAAATGCAACAAATTTTTGCTACACCAATCGCTCATCGAATTCAGTATCGATTGACACTTTAAACCACACTTTATGGCCAGAAAAGCATCCAATATATTAATACTTAAATCGTTAGAGTAAAGCAAAAACAGTGCAGGACCCAAAACAGAGCCCTGCGGGACACCTAAAGTGACCCCCCGACAGTCCGACTTAAAATGTGAAAAATGATCATTCTGCTCACAGGTTATACTAACATACTGACATCCATTACTAAATAAGACTTCATCCAGTTATAGGCTACAACCTGAACACCAAAAGAATATAACTTTAACAAAAGTCTACAATGATCCACACAGTCAAACGCCTTACTAAGGTCACAGAAAATACCCACAGAGCATTCACCTGCATCAATGAAAGAGATAATTTTGGTATAAAAATCCATCAGTGCAGTAACAGTAGATTTACCTGATCGAAAACCATGTTGACAATCCGTCAAAATATGTTTCCTATCTAAAAGCTTTACAAAACGATCCAAAAAACAATATTTAAAATTTTTTGAGAAACTGGATGAAATCGCTGTTGGTCTATAATTATTGATGGATTGCGCATTACCCTTTTTAAAAACCAGAACCACTCTAGCCAATTTTAAAGAATTTGGAAAGCAACCATTAATACAAGATAAATTAACTAGATAAGTAACTTCAAGATATATGCAAAAAATGCCTTTACCACATTTACTGGGTACCATCCGGTCCCGCCGAGCTCTTATTTTTCAATTTTCTGTTCACTAAATATATCAATTCATCCTCCACAAAAGGATCCAAAAACAAAGAAAAACTGCATTGATTTACACCACTGTCACAATCATTATTTGCAGATGGAATGCTATTAGAAACCTGCTTAGGGGAATCTATGAAAAAATCATTAAAAAGTAAAGCAATTTCTTTAGGGTTTTCAAAGAAGCCATCTTCGTTAAGATATACTTACTAAAGGTTAGATTTTCACTAGAACTGTCAAAAAATACCTGTTTTGCACATTGTGAGCCGGGCTCGTTCAATGTTGATGTCAATGCAGCGTTGCCAAGAGTTATTACTGCATCTGTTCGGCGTTTTAGGTATAGAAATACTATATTTGTTTACTATTTTGACACGTTGGTTAGAGCTCCTCCCACTTATAACCGCGAATTTTTAAAATGCAAACCTCTTAACGTTAACATTAACATTATTGTGAACTGTCTTCAACTTTACCATTACGGTTACACCTTAACATCAACATTAAGGCTTACTAAAATGATAGAAATAACTCGCTGAAACTAACAAAAATGTAAGAACATTTTCCGCTAAGTAAACTTTCAGGATGTATACCTTTATGTACAGGGTGGGGCACCACATTTCCGTCGGTTTATATACGAGAAACGGTAAAGTATTTTAAAAATCTTTTTACTAAAGGTTGTGTAGGTTCATTAGGAGCACATTTTAAAATTATTTGGAAATATACAGGGTGATCCAAAAAAAGTTGCGTACCAAAGTTATGAAAATTTAAATGGAACACCCTGTATATTCGTGCATATTTTGATACTGTAGGGTAAATAAAGGCTACTTACTGTTATATTCCCTATACCTAACTCAACCGGTTTTCGAGATATTTTAATATTTTTGAAAATGTAGATAAAAATTTAAGAGGCATTTCTGTTTTACATGATTGAGCTAAATATTTTAAATTGTGTTTATTGTTTATTCAAAGGATTAAACTTTATAACTAATTAAAGTTGATATCTAGAAATTATGTTGAGTGTTTAAAAACAAGATTTCTTTTTGGTTGAATGTTATAGGCAAGTAATTCTCTTATGTTAGATGGAACCCCCTGTATTTATGACCACATTTAGATTCTAATTTCAATTGTTTTTAAAACTGTACTAGGGTTCCCTATACCCATCTCTTCTAGTTTTTTTAGTAATTTATAGTTTTTGATTCTAAACATTAATTTCCTACCATTTAATTCTCAAAAGTAGGTTTTGATGGAAACAAATGGCTAAATACCTATTAAAGTAATCGTTTGATTGGTTTCGTTTCACAAGAATGAAAAAACCTCTTAACTAAGTAAATAAAACTTTATTAAACAAATAACATTAAACAGTAAAAAAAACTAGTATTTTAACAAATGCTCGAAATGATGTCCATCAGTTTTAAGGCATAAACAAATTTTCTCTTGAAAAGACTGCTTCACTTTTGTTAAAATTTTTGGTGCTATAGAACGAAACGCTATTCTTGTTCGTTCTCTCATAAAGTCAGGTGTAGTTGGTGGTATACCGTACACTCTATGTTTAATATACCCCCAGGAGGCTTAGGTCTGCGGATCTTGCTGGCCAATGCTGAGGGCCGCCGCGTCCAATTAACCTATTGGGATATTGCCTATCCAATTAATTTCTAACGTCAATATGAAAATGTGCTGGCGCACCATCTAATTGTAACCACATCCTCTGTCTAATAACAAGTGGTACATCTTCCAAAAGTACAGGCAAATGTTCTCTTAAAAGTCGAAGAAACATGGCGCCATTTAAAAGACCATCAAAAAAGAAAGAACCTATCACCAGCGTTTCAATTATTCCACCCCACATATTGACACGTCGTCTATGTTGCCTGTCGCTAGTTCTAAAAAGATGGGGATTTTCGTCACTGTAGAAATGAAAATTGTGACTATTAACTAATCCATTATTGTGGAATGACAACTCATCCGAGGAAAGAACCGGCATCGAAGAAATTTTCGTCATCACTAAGTCTTTCTAGAACCCACAAACAAAAGTCGACTCGTCGATCGTAATCTGGCTCCAAAAGTTCCTGGTGTAATTGAATACGATACGGGAAAAAATTGTGTTTTTTTCATAATTCTTCAAGCGCTTCGCCTCCTGATTCCAATGTTTTCACCTATTTTACGTTGACTTGTATGTGGAATTTCTACCAGAGAGGCGATAACAACAAACTCATTTTGTGCATTGCCCGTAACAGGTCTCTGCCCTTCTGGTTTCTTATAACTCACGTTTCCTGTTTTTCGGAGAACTTGCAATAAATTTTCTAATGACCGCCTGTCAGGATGACGCCTGTTAAGATATTTTTGAGCATAAACTCTTGATGCTAGCAAGCAATTTCCGTCTTTTGAGAATTAAATGGTAGGAAATTAATGTGTAGAATCAAAAACTATAAATTATTAAAAAACTAGAAGAGATGGGTATAGGGAACCCTAGTACAGTTTTAAAAACAATTGAAATTAGAATCTAAATGTGGTAATAAATATAGGGTGTTCCATTTAACATAAGAGAATTACTTGCCTATAACATTCAACCAAAAAGAAATCTTGTTTTCAAACACTCTACATAATTTCTAGATATCAACTTTAATTAGTTATAAATTTTAATCCTTTGGATAAACAATAAACACAATTTAAAATACTTAGCTCAATCATGTAAAACAGAAATGCCTCTTAAATTTTTGTCTACATTTTCAAACATATTAAAATATCTCGAAAACCGGTTGAGTTAGGTATAGGGAATATAACAGTAAGTAGCCTTTATTTACCCTACAGTATCAAAATATGCACGAATATACAGGGTGTTCCATTTAAATTTTCATAACTTTGGTACGCAACTTTTTTTTGGATCACCCTGTATATTTCCAAATAATTTTAAAATGTGCTGCTAATGAACCTACACCACCTTTAGTAAAAAGATTTTTAAAATACTTTACCGTTTCTCGTATATAAACCGACGGGAATGTGGTGCCCCACCCTGTATATTAAATGACAAATTACTGGTTATGACAATAGTGCAAGTAAATTATTAACACAGTCTCCTAAAATAAAGTAAAAGTGTGTTTTACTACAAACAAATGCTTTAGCGGCTCTAAAAATACATTTCTCTGTGTATATCTTTTGAAATTGTGAAATACCACGGTGAATAAAGTTTATTAATGAAAATTTTATAATGTAAATACCTTCCAGTGAAGTAGTCTTCTGTTTGGAATTTTAAATTAATTAATTTTTACCAAAGAGAAGTAAAAAATAAACTTTATGTGGGCGGTTAAGTCCACATTTCTGGCCGAGTTAAAGTTGCAGATTTTTTGGAAGTGATACGCATATGTAGGTACCTACAAAGTGCTTACATATTTATTTTGAAAATATAGTTACATATGTACTGGGGGAATTTCTTCGTAAATGTAAGTGTTACAAATAAACTAATTGAATTTAAATTTGAATATTGTATTTTTGATTGAAGTATAAAAAATAAACTAAAAAACGTAATTGACGAGTTTAAAGATGATGTGTAGTTGTTCAAGTGAATTATTCAGTATTTTAATTAATTCTCTTCGAAGAGCTTTCTTGGACAGAAAGCACGGAGTTTGTGAGTGTGTGTGTTTCAATTTTATCTAGGTTTGTGAAAAGCATGAAAATAGCAACATATAATTGATATAATAAACTGGTAGAGAGTGTTGGTTCATGAATGGATTCCTGAGGCACAACAATGGCTTTCTGTTGAGATATTATATCCAATCAGAAAAAAAGTAAATGCCGATACAGAGAGAGAGAGAGAGAGAGAGATATATAAAGAGAGAAATATGTAGACAGAGAAACAGCTGACGTCGCAATATTCAAACTAAGACCAAAATATATTAGCAGAGTGATCAATCGTAAGCTTGAGTCTTCATTTTAACTAGAACATAGACTTTTGTTTTGTTGTTTTGTTTTTAACAGCACATTTTGGCTAACTATACTATAATAATAATAATATTAATGTACTTTTCAATGCGAATAAATAAATAATAATTGAAAAAGTCTTGAAAATATGGTCCTTCAATAACAATACATTCTCCGTTCAAAAATTCTAATCATATTTTGCAACAGCATTCGATTCTTATTAATTTCCATGCATATCTGTTCGATTCTTTGCTGTATACTATAAAGATCCCAGACAGGTGTTCGAAATATGCTATTTTTAGATAAGGCCCTAAGAAAAATTCACAAGGTGTTAAATCGCATAAGCGTGCAAGCCAGGGAATTTCAGTATTTCAACTAATAATTATATGTTAGTCAAAAAATTCTCTTAAGTAATACAGTGGTCGCCTTTCGGTATTCCTTTGGGTGCAACACCTGGCGAAACGCAAACTTTCTTTCTTTTCACATTTTTGAAGAGAATCCACAATTCACCTCAGTGACGAAATTCTTCAGGAAGTGAGTTTACTCATTTCGCTGTGGTAAATCGGTGAGAATTTGGACACGTTCGGCTTTGTTCTTATCGGAGAGTTCATGCAGAGACCCATCCAGCCAATTTCCATACTTTTTCAAGCTTTTTAAGACGCAAACGATGGTCGAATGGTTCACATTGAAGTATTCGGCCAACATTCTCGTTGTCAAGTTTTCGTCCTCTTCCACGGCTGCTAAAGTACCTGGTCGTTGAAATTTGATGGTGGACCACTTCTTCATCTGCAAGGTTTGTATCGCCTGATTTGAACCATCTCTCAACTTGGTTTTTGCTAATTGTTCCTTCGTCAAAAAGGTCGTTGAAATCACAGAATGACTGTTGATTGCAAGTTTTCTAGAAGTGGTGGAGCATAATATGATAATAGAGGATTATTTTAAATGAAAAAAAAGTCAATTTTTCATCTGAGCTATATAATTAAGGAGAACTAAAAATATTAAAATTATGTGCTGCTGCAAATACATATTAGCAGCATAACTGTGTCGAGTTTAAGATGGTCAGTTTCTTATCCGCTCAGTCAAGCGAATACATAAAATATCTCTCTTTTATGTAATATTATTTGTGGAAATCTTGAGGCTTATCGAAGAGCAAGGAGAAATATATAAAGGTAACACATGTTACCTATAGTACATTCATTGCATCGGTAGAACAATAAATATACAATTATGTATATATTAATTAATTACAGGTTATAATAATAATAATAATTCATGCCTTAGCATCCCCCAACAGCTTGCGTCAATTACAGTGGGCATCGGCTGGCCATGAGTTATTATTACGCCTGCGGCTGTAGACCGACTTAAGATGTTATCTTTCCGCATTTGCCGTGGAATTTGGGAAACTACAGAAAACCAAATTCAGAAAGAACATATCGGGGTTCGAACATATAACACAGAGTGGGTGCGACGTATGTATGTACTATGTATGTATGTACATATTACTTTCATTAGGAGTTTAAGACAATAGATAAAATATAAACTTGTGACTAATAGATACACACAGAAGGAGGCTTCTTTCTCTTCTCCCTTAATTTTTTTTCAGAATACCTACTAATTTGCTTTTAGTATCTTATAATTTTATACTTCTAGTAAGTAGACACGCAGTTTTATCATTGATCTGTTCAGAATCGAATACGATGGATGTAGCTTATTTGACTGCAATTCAACGAATATTCAATAGAAAGTTTATTTTAAAGTGTTTCTGATCTATACAAACTGCAATTGCACTTACGTGTGCAGTAACGTATATCAGTTACAATGTTAGAATCAATTCAGTAAGTATGTACATAATATGTATAAAGTTGACACAGTCATGCGCTGTAGCTTTTAATTAAAATACTTACATAAATGATGTTAGAATTCTGTCAACAATACTAATTCAGTTTCAATATAATGATAAGATTTAGTGTAGAACATTTTTGAGTTATCTGCAGAAAACTAAGGATTGGAACACAACAAAAATCAGAAGTCCTCGCTATGAGCGAACCTTCTAATTCACCCCCTGGGAAGCAAGAATCTACGATATGCTACAGATTACAGCATCCCTGCAGTATCCTCGCGATCACCGACCTAAATAGACGTGGCGCCGTCGGCAGGCAGACCATTCCGCGTACGGAGATCGCAAAGCTTTCGGAAGGGTTTGGACATGGAGAAGTTTTTTCCAGAGGTGATGACACGATTAAGATAGCGTATAATAAACTGAATTACTTTTGAGATATACGTTCCATATTCAAAATTCTTTTATTTTATTTTAATGCTTAAATGATAAAATTTCGAAAACTTGAACGTAACCTGAAAGATAATTAAAAATAATGTTAATAAAACTGAGTGCATAATACGCGAGAAAGAAGATAAGTATAATTAAATTAACTACAAGGATAATGTGTATGTGTTACCTAATTTTAATGCTAAGTTAAAACACAAACCGATTTCAATCTGGTTATTTTGTTTATGTTTACCAATTAGCATCTGCTGAAACATAAAAATAATTAAAACAAAATCGTAAATATATGAGGTTTAATGAGATTTCTTCTTACCAGTTTGAGATAGTAATTCGGTGTTTTGGATTTATATCTAAAAATATTTTCGTTTGCGTAGGTTCTACACCTCTTTGGAGATCATAAAATTATTGGTTTCTAGACTTACACTGAAGTTCTGTGGGTTTTGGGCCCCTTTTTATAGAGATGCCGACTATTGGAGTCATGCGCTGTTTCAATAGTATTTACATGATTTAGTCAGAGACATAATTAGAAACCATTCTTAGTATAGATTGGTTAATAAAAAAAAAGTTAAAAAAATATCGTAAATGTTTTTTTTAGGTAATTCTTCAAATGATGTTGGATACTAAATTTAGCAAAATACATTTACTACTAAAGTTCTTCCGCTTACAATTTACATATTTTTTGGGAGACTGTACAAACAAAACGCGTAAATTAAATTCTCTGGCCACATAAGTGATTGTGGAAATTTCGTGAGGAAAAAATATCAAATTCGACGAACGAAATTTTTAAACATTTATTTATTCTGTAGCATGGTTGGTATAAAGTGTTAAGAATTTTGTGATCATGGAAGTAAAACAATTCAACGAGGCTGTTCTTTGATTAGTTCTACTATAAATTACTTTTCTGAATGTACTTAATTGTCTGACGCGACTATCCTTAATAGGATTATTGTTTCAAAATTTAAACGCAAAGTAATTATAGAATCCTATAACGTTGAAGACTACCTATAAATCGTGATTAGTACCAATAACAAAATATTGTAGATTGGTGTGTTTTTTTTAACTTTTAAAATGCTTTCTTATATTTTTTTAATAAATGAGTATTATGTTAAAACTCTTGTGGATAAGATTACACGTTCCACGGGTTAAAATAAAAACTGCACAAATTTCTGTTGTATAGCATATAAAAGCATATACATAAATACATATATTTAATTAACACATACATAAAGATGCTAATTTTTGTTTAACTTTTTTAGACGGTTTGGCTTTGGATGTATCGCATCCGACTTCTTATTTTAGATTTTTATTTCTTAACATTTGCATATGATCTCAAGATCTATGCCACAAAAATACTAGAATTATACAACCTTTGTATTTGCTCTGCTGCTAGTAGAATTCGGTATTAACTCATTGCTTTGGCAGTTCTTGATAACTTGCATCCTCACGAATTGTTACCGTAACGTCAAACCTTATAAATTTAATAATCTAATTTGCCTAATTTTTTTTCTACGTTAGATTAACAAGACTACCTTGCTGGATATTTCAATAATCTATCAGTGTTTAAAAGAAGACAGTCCAGAAACTCTTTATTTTACTATAAGCTACTAGATTATCATATTGATTGCGTCGATCTGTTGGTATTGGTTTGCTTTCATACACGCTTTCGTCATATTCTCATTAGTTACCAATTTTCAAATATCGACATCCTCCTGAATGTGATATCTTTCTGTTTCCTCACATTTCTTTTGCTAAGGCTAATTTAACAATTTTTACAATAAAAAAATTAATAATCTATTAAAACCTAATTTTGTTGGTTTAAGCATGTTGCTTGTCTGTTTTCACTTTGTAAAGTTAGCCAACTACTATTTAATTAGTGTTATCGTTCTGATTTTGAACATAAAACTACTGGTCTCTGAAGAGCGATTACTTCGAATTCGTAATTTCCTCATAACTTACATAGTTTAAAATGATCTGCTTTATTTAATGGATTAGTGATTTGACTGTCAATATCTGTTAACTGGCTAACTTGTAACTGAAGAATGATTAGAAACAGAGCATTGTTCAATAATTGTTTAAGGGGGGGTTGTAACTCCACGTAACATAATAGTGATTGATTACAAATTTTCAATAGATGACATTCACGTATAATGTATCTGAAACCGTTGGACGAAATTGAAAAATAGTAATAAAGATATCTATATATTTTTTAGATTTATATTATGTTCTAAATGGGGCTATCTTGGTTCGTCAGCGCATAAATGAGTAAGTAGCTATACTTTTTTACGGTGTATTTATTTTATTTTTAATATTCAAAATAATAAATTTGCATTTTTCTGTTTTAACAAATTTTATTTTAATGAATATGAAGATGACTGCATACTTACACATTTAACAATAATAACATTGTTAAACACCTTTTTACAACATCCTTTTAAACGATACCTTAGTATTTTTTTTTAGTATATAAACAGGGATATGCTCTTGAGAAAGTGTACAATGAAATTCGCTTTACATTTACCAATTCGATGTTTATTTTTATCGAAATATTGATACAGAAATTTTAAAGACCGGCTTCCATATATCCATTTTCTTTAGTGGAAACAATAGTAATTAGTGGAGCAGACCAATTTCTGTGCGCCTCGTCAGCCATCGTATATTAAGTCCGGGAAATTTACAATAAACTTATTCACTTCGTCCGATAACGGTCGTTTTCTCGATTTGTGTCGACGACATTTTCTTACCTATGCTTACATACACTTGCACGCAATCTAAGCGGGTACCAAACACATAACGTTTGTTCTTGTTTCGAAAAATAGAGATCCGTAGACGTCAGGCGCAAGCGCCGTTGTTGGCAAGCGTTCTGGTTTTTATCGTCCTGTTTTGGATTCGTCAGTTATCAGTTCTGGTTCCGTACCGACAAGTATCCAAAATAATTTAAAACCGTCATAGATCGTTCATGCTCGAAAGTGCGGACAAAATTGGACTGGTTTTGCAACGCATTTGCTTTATCGTATTTAGTCACTTCTAGGTACTTATTTTGGTGAGGTGTGGGGTTATATGCTATGAACACTTGTGACTGCAGCTATATTTGTGTTTTGGATAATATTAAGGTAGACTTTTCATGCGATGAGCGAATTAGAATCATTTTTGAAAGGTTCCGCAATCCGTACGTTGTATATGCCGCTACAATCGAGCTCATTCGTTCTGGTTTTGTGCAAGTCCGTAAATATTTGCAACGATTCAAGATATTTTGTATCTTCGCATTCTGTCCGGCGCAGTTTTATAACATCTTCGGATTTTCGAACCAAAACAAAGCTCTGCTGAATGCTTTTTGTTAGTTCCGAGGCAATCCAATCATCCTCACATCGACGCACGTGGCGCGCACGGAAATTGGTCTGCTCTAGTAATCAGTTACTCTCGGATACAAATACGTATACGTCTAACTGACTGGTTTTACTGTATTAGTTGTTAATAATAATGTTAGCGATTAGAAATATGTCAAACGTATTTTGTATGAGTTAAATACTAATACATATTGCTTATCTAAACATTTTGTTTGCTGGTTCTTGAAATAATGGAGCAAATTGTATCAGACCAAAATATTTTGTATGCTGAAAGGAGCTAGTTTAGAAAGCTGCGTCGTTGATTATAATAACATGGTACAATCTACATTAAAATTTATCGCTAAATTTTGTGTTTCTGATTTTGTTTCAATATGTTTTACGCATAACCTCTTTTCGTATATTCAAGTCACAGCGCGACAGCTGTTGCAGTCGAATTTCTACTGCCACAATTACCTTTGGCCGTAAACATTCTCATTTTGCTTAAAATTTCATGTAATTTAATACTGCAGTAATATCTAGACTAAATGTAGCCCCTTTACACCATGATACCTAGATTCATACTTTTTCTATACTATTTTCTAGAAACTAGAAAAAATAGTCAGAAAAACTATCATGTAAAGGCCACTTTACACCAAACTATACTAGATGCTATACTATTTTAAAAACTAGATCCTGTCCTATTTTTGTTTCTAAATTGACACTAGAACATGGGCAGAAGTACTTTCGACAGATTGGCCAACATCGGAAAATAAATACAAGTTCGGTATACTATTGGAAACGAAGGTAGTATATGTTGATGTATGCTAGCATGGTGTAAAGTAGCCTTTATACAGGTTTCGTATCAATTTATCACTTGATGCCTGATGTTACTTTTGAAGAAGCATGAAATGAGACATTGCTTAGGTAATTGTTTGTTTAGAATGTCACACACTCATCTTCATTCTCTCTTGTATCCTGAACCAAATAGGTGCATTATATCGCTATATACCGTGTGAACGTCTGCAAGCGGTCGATACATATCCTAATCTACTGTACAACTGTATTGGCAAAAATAACTTGCTGCATCTTAGTTCAGCGATACATTAGATTTCCTATCGAGCGGGCGATCTATCTATCTAATCACTACCTCTAGTTATTTCCGCATAATTTCCACCGTAAAATTGTTTTACCATAAACTGTTTCTGCTGTATAATATTCCATTTTTAAAGCGACTGTTACCACTCAGAGCGCGCTTTATTGAGAAATGTGTGAAGGAGTCAGCGCTAGGAGATATGAATTGAACTGAAATGCGCATGCTAGTCTGCGACAACAATTGTGTGCCTATCTCATTCGCCGCCTGCATGGATAGACTTGAATTTCTTGCCCGCAATCGTCCCCGCGATAGGAAATCTAATGTATCGCTGATCTTAGATGCAGCAAGCTATTTTTGCTAAAACAAGTACAGTATAGTAGAATATAGCAGTTGCGACCGCTCGCAGGCATTCACATGGTATAACTAGCGTTAGTTGATTAAATTTGCTTCACTCTAGCTGCAGTAGAAAACTCAAAGAATGTTCAAATTAGGGCTGTCGGGAACCGTCTTTTTCAGGAACCAGGTACCCGTCGAGCGTACTACCCGGTTCCGGGTAACCCGGGTACCCGGTTCTAGAATCGGATTCCCGGGTATCCGGAACCGGATACCCAGGCACCCGGAACACCGGGTATTCAACTATTCCGTTCTAGAACCGTTTTCGGGTGGCCGAGTACTTGCTTCTACGACGGGTACTGCTTTTCAAAAATATATCTATGTACACAGCAATATAGTGTGCAAGTAAATAGAGACTA
The DNA here is from genome assembly GCA_004785975.1 of Popillia japonica. Classification (NCBI taxonomy): domain Eukaryota; kingdom Metazoa; phylum Arthropoda; class Insecta; order Coleoptera; family Scarabaeidae; genus Popillia; species Popillia japonica. The sequence continues at coordinate 16,978 of SMLS01067390.1, forward strand.
CAAAATTGCTGTTTGGAAAGCAATATAAAATAAAATAACGTAACATATTTTATTATAGGCTTATTGTAATAATTTTTAAAAATAACTTAATCCGAAACTTAAATGCAATTTTTAATTTTAAATAAAATTTAATGAAAATCAATATACCAACCTAAACATAATTAAAACTTATATTTTAAAGAAAACCGGTTAAATGAACGAATCGAAATTTGGTGGCTTTTTTCCCATCGAAATATCTAAAAAAAACGTGAACGTTGTAATTTAGTAAACAATGTCGGAACCGGATACTCAAAAACCGGTACCCGCAACCGACTACTTAAAAACGGGTACCCGGAACCGGATACTCGAAAACGGGTACCCGGAATCGGATACTTGAAAACGGGTACCCGGAACCGGGTAGCCGGGTAGAATCGACGTTAAGAATTTCGGGTACCCGGGTATCCGGAACCGGGTACCCGGATCCGACCGACAGCCCTAGTTCAAATGGTTCAGTAAACCGAAAACGCCCTGTAATTTAAGGTTTATCTTGTATAAAATATTGGCATTGGCTCAGTTTTATCCGTTAGACCTTTAAAGTGTGCTAAACCTTGCCTTATTTACAAAAAGCGTAGTAAAGCGCTCATGCGTAGTATAGAGATATTTATTTTGTTACTGAAGTTTGGAAATAGAGCAAGTAGATTTTCTATCTTTAGAAAACTTAGAAAACAACTTTTGAACCAACATTAATTCACAATTATTGCAAGTTGACGTAGGTCGTTCAACATTTATGGAATACATGTTATTAATTAAATTAAATTAATTGAAATATGTTGCTTTCGTTTTGTAAGATAAAAAATGAGCAACGGCATTTTTTAACATATGACCAATAAATCAATGGTTAAAATGATTGGATGTCCCTATTTTTGTATGGGATTGTAAAAATTGTAATATACTATCCTTATCACTTTACTCTTTCATTATTTATACAATTAATATTGATCAAAACTTTATCTTTACTCTATGAAGACCGAACATACTTTAATTCTATCCGACTTTAGCTACTTGAGACAAGAACATTTTAGTATAAACCCAAATTACAGGGTTAGCCAATTTATGCATATATAAATTTGCAGAACTTTCTCTTTAATTTCAGGATTTTATTACATTATGGAAACAAGTACAAACTTCAGTATAATAACTAGGATACTGTACAATAAAGCTTACTTCTCGTAAATTAACGAATTTATAGGAACCGAAATATATAGTTAAAATTTTATGATCGGCGTTGAAATGAGGTACTCCAAAAATGTAGCACATACACATTATCAGGGGTTGACCGCGGTGTCATTTTTGAAACAAACATTTTATATAATTTCGGTTTCACTGCCTGCAATTCGGGAAATACATTTCTCAAATCACTTCCGCAGAAAGCGACATAACCGCAACGTCACATAGACATTAAATAAAATTAGTTATCAAATATCACAAGTGTTAAACGAAATCAAATCGTAAACGCAAATAATATGAGTTTATGTTTATTGTCTTTTCTCTACATACATATAGTCGTAAAAGCTGAATTTTATTGTGGTACGTAACAGCATTGCCGAGAAAAATATGGCCGCTGGTAAGTATAAAGTATTTATTTGTGGAAATAACTGTTTTCGTAAAAATATGTATATACATACATACATATATGCAGATGTCGAAATTCATGTTCGCCAATAAAAAACAAATTGTTACCACCACAAACTTAAAGGTAACAAAACAACAACAGCAGACATCAGTTGTTTTTGAAATGTGTTTAAGTAACATAAAGAGCTTAACTAAAGAAAATTATGCCTGAGTATGTTACAATCTCGACATGAAAAACACTGCTCTGACGCGCAGTTTCTTTGGTGAACCTCTTCTTAGATCGTTGGACAATTTGGTGCGTGCACTCTGAAATTAGCGGTGCCACCACTGGAAAATTATCTACAATATCCGATGATATTGTATCATCAAAAATGGGACGATTTATTGAGGTAATTTTTAGATTAACAAAATATGTATAAATTATGTGTTCTTGGACCGCTTCTTTTTAATTTTGTGGTTTTCTATTTACTTGTGATTGGAAATAGCTTGTATAAAGATTATTTAGTAATTCGACATAATAATATAGAAACAGCATAAGTAAGCATTATTAGGTTTTATTTGATAACCGTTCTTCTCGTTGGAGCTTTATTGTCCTGCGTAATGCGATAGTCTGTGATTAGTATCTAATTGCCTGTGCTATACATCATACCAAGGGCGAGGTTCTGAATTGATTTGGCTGATTGCAGTCTGTGATAGTTCCAGTGTATTATTGTGCGATCAATTTCATACAAGATTTAACCGCATTTTTCGATATGAGCTGGATGTATAATATAATTTACCGGCGCCACTGTACTATTATTGCGTAACACAGATAATAATTTCTCTATAACTAGAGAAACCTACGGAAGAGATATTTGATTTATCACATTTAGCGATTTTAAACAATTCGTATAGGTAAGATATTTTTAAAATTTCAATACATGGTCCACGCAGTAACGAGAAAAAATATTTTTCAATCTCAGTCCGGCCCTGTTGTTCGAACGCAACGCATAAATGCACGGGCAACACAGGCAGAACGTTGAGTGATTCACAGGCATTCGTTGTCTTATGTGTACGTTATCGCAAGTTATACGAATACTGAGTACATGAACATAATTTTAATCTACGGAGAAACAGGATAAAATCTTTTACTGCACCCGTATTACGTACAGAAAATTCAACGTCTATCAGACAATGATTTTCCTCGACGGGTTACCTGTTCTGAATGGTTTCGTCAAACTGAAACTCATCTTCTAAATCTTCGATCCGTGATCCTGTTTACCGATGAATACTGCTTCACAAAAATGGTGTGCTGAATTACAATAATATTTATCACTGGGCCGATAAAAACCCACAAAATATCCATCAGAGTTCATCCCAACATAGGACGTCAATAAATGTATGGGTCCGAATATTGGGCGATCATTTATTTGGGCCACATGCACTTCTAGAACAATTAAATACTGTAGATCATTTAAAATAATGTATTGTCGTACTTTAATATTGAAAGTTTCTGTAATGAAAAAAACAAAAACACCTGATTCCTACGAAAAGAAACAGGTCGAAATAAATAACATCTGTAGTAAATGTGTGACCTTGTTATAAATAGAATATTTGTGAAAAGACAACATGTGCAATTCGTAGAGCAGCAGAGCTGCTTCGTAAACAAATGCATTCAAAGAGTACAATAAGCATTTATTTACATATCATTCAACTTGATAAAAAATATCTGTATTAAGCCTGTTTGACACGACGTTAAATTTACGCAAAAATTTACGAGAAAATTTACGAATAAATGATTTGACACTTTGCAAACAGAAAATTATGTAAAGAAATTTACTACTAATTATTTTCGTAAATTATTTAGAATCTGTCCTAAATGTAACGAATAATGTCGTGGTCAAAGTATTACTATTACAATCAATTACAATGTAATAGTAGTATTACTTTAAATTGAAATATCCTAAGTCTACTAAATATGTCAAATTCTAGTTTGGCTATATCAAGCTGTAAACACCAGCTATCTTTAGTACGCATGTGCAAGTAAAAATTGCGTTAAAAATTTTTTCGATTTCATTTTTGTACTGTATATATCCGCGGTGATAGTGATGTAACTACTTCTTTGTTTCCATGCATTAACAGTTTGCCTTAAAGCTATGTCCTAGTAGATATAGCTCTGGTAGAGATAAATGACGTCGTCTTTTTTGCTTTTGTGTAGGTAGTTCGAGGGAAGTGACGTCATATTAGGAGACGGGCTTAAGATGGATCGTTAGCGCGTGAATGCTCGCTGAAAGAACATTTTATTTTCATGTTCCCATCAAAGAGTTTATCTCGATAAACCTATTTATCGGTTGAAGTTACTATAAAGGCTGTGGTTGATTCACTATATGTTTCACATATTAAGTCGAAGAAAGTGTACTATGAAAACCATATTTATCCATGCGCGTTTCAATATCAAACATGAGCTTTCTGTCTATGTTCCTCTATGTAGTAGTGTAAGAATTAAATTCTCTACGCAGTGACATGTTATAAAATTCAATTTGTCAGTTAACAGATATATGAATAAATGTTTACTAAGAAATAAATTAACTCACAGTATTCAATAATTGTTCAAAATGGTATAGAATTATACCATAAATAGTATTTTGTATCACAAGGGTAGAAATTAGCACGCTCAGAACAGTTACAGAATTTTCCCAAGTGCGATACACAATTGAGTTTCGTCTACTATACCTATCTAGTATTTTCAATATTTGGGCTAAATAGATGTTTAATTAAAGATTAAAATTTAAGAAATCTTTGAAGTATACAAACATGGTAGTCGCAAGTCTCCTCATTCTACCGAAACATGTCAAGATATTACTTTCTATAATATAGTAATAACAAGTTTATAAAAATCTTCAGGGGTAAACTATTATTTTTATGCAAATAGTAAAAAGTATTTGAAGTGCTTTTATTGTTTACTTTCATAGTAAGTACCCATAAATAAATATGTATTATTTTTTACATCGTACTGTATGGGAGACTTCCATATTACAGAAACAAATGATTTTTAGGATTGATGTTAATACTAACCTGTTTTTGCCCGTTTTCTTTTTTTTTAATTTTTTTGTTAAATTGTACCTATATTGTATTATTTGACATACTATTTAAAGGAAGTATATAACATTAAATTACATATTTGTTCTATTTTCTTCTCCTTTTGATCATGTTCCAATATAGGAACACGGGGTCTGCTCATGCATGATATATATATATATATATATATAATGATATATCTAATGGAGCAAGGAAAACTAAATAAATATTTAATTGATATACAATAAAAATAACTTACGAATTGTAAAACAAATGCATTATTTGAAATGAAAGCTTTTACAACAAACTAAAATTTACATAACATTACTCACATTTTTATTGAAAGCAAAGAGCACTACGATTTTGTTTTTCTGCGGAAATCATTCAATGATTTTGTTGATCATGTCGAAGTATATAGTTCCGGAGGTCGAGTGGATATAGTTTTTGATGACGTTACTAGGTGGCGTATCATATATATGTTCTTAGATACAGGTACTTGCACAACGTGTCTTCTACCCCATCCATGAATTTATTGTATTGTCAAATGACAAAAGGTTGAACAATTGAACACTTTCTTCTCCTTCGACACCCATCTCTTTGCCTCTTTACATGGCACAACTGTGTCACACAAACTTATAGTTAGAACAACCCGATTTTCATTCTAAGGCGTGATTGTTGTATCTGTATTAGTGTCGGTTAGATATTCGTATGACCCCCAAATAGATCACTTTCAGCGTATAAATCTGCTACACACTTGAAGCATGAGCAAGTATAGCTTGCTACTTCTGACATGCAGCAATTTGCTGATATTGAGCACTTCCAGCAACGCAAACGAACAGGCCTATACTTAATCAAATTTGCAGATATTGCGTCGCAATAGGTGTCTGCAGGTAAATACGCTTGCATCGTCTGAGAAATGGACCGCCCAAGTACTACAGGTTTTGCGCATTTTCAACTTATTTTTGTTAGGCTATAGTCTAGTACAAATCTTAGTTCTTTCCGCAGATCATTGCTCTATGCATGTTGTCAAATTTGCTTTAAACGGCGGGATATTCAGATATATGTACTTTTATCAGAATGCTGTTTGAAGAATTGCAAACAGTTTTCTAGAAACTTTAATTGTAGTGATTTTAATTGGCTATCAGAATATTTCTTTATAAATTTCGCCCCTATTATCATCATTTACACGACAAGTAAAGTTGAGTTTAAACGCTTGTTGGACGGGAAATGGTGTAATAATTTACCTAGAAGCTAAAACGTTTCTTGTACTCTACTTCGACATCTTTTTTTACAATTTTCCGGCTTTCGGATATGCCGTGATTTCGTTTTATTATTTCTTCTGGTTATATCTTGCCGTGGTCTGGATAATAAACGGTAAATAGTCAATTATCAAGGGTAAGGTACATGGATTTCGAATGTAATGTGTACTCATAAAATAGTTGCACTCGAAATTTATTGTAGTAGATGGTGCGAACGTCATGCTTGCGTCAATTCTTTTGTAGTAAAACGCTGCCTATATTTCTACTTGTACGAATCACATAGAGTTACTTTTTATCTTACAAGCAAATAAAATGTTCTAATACTTTATTATTTTTATATCAACGAGATTTGGATTTAGAATTTGTGACGCAAAATTAGAATTGAAATATATTGTTTGGTTTTGCATATATATGGTACATACATATACTCAAACAGCAAGTATAGAAGATTTATACAAACCGACTGTAAAATGGTTAAATAAAAGGTACTGTCGGCAAGGTAAAGTAAGAAGTGTGGCAGAATAAGAATTGCTGAACTTGGATTCGATAGAAAGTTAATCTAAACGTATGTAAGTGAATCAATTCCTTAAATTTATAGCCCTCTATTCCTTCACTCAGGCAATTGTCAATGAAAATGTATTTCGATTTCTTGTGATTCACTTCTGTCTCAAAGGAAAGCAATGAGAACTTAGTCTGTCGAAGAAGCAAATTTGATTTGCTGTGGAAAGTATTGATTTATAAGTAAAGAAATGATATTTCCACGGAACTAGCTAGTTTGAAGTTTTCGGACTTTACGAAACACTTCAATTTTGAAAATTTAGTGTTCCAAATAATTTGGTACTTGCTTTCTTTGTAAAATATTTTCCTGCACTTCCGGAAAATACGTAACGGTCAACGATTACAACAATAGTGTTTCCTGAAAGCAATAATTTATTGTAATGTCAAAGTCAAAGCTTCCCAGATAAAATATTATTTCGCCATTTGGAAACATTAATAAATAAAATGGGAATAGAAAGCAAATTACCTACTGGAGATAGGTATAGGCAGTGTTACAGCAAATCAATGGAGAATTGAATTCGCGTCCAACACATAATATATATCATAAATTTTTGAACACCCTGTACGATATAAAGAAAAACTGTTTTGGTGAGACAATGTTAGTATTTGGCAGTTTTAAAAGATCAGACCTCTGCCATTTACAGTAAGTGAAAATTAATCAGTTAAGTAGATTTTAGAAAAAAAGTACCAAATTATTGCGAACCCAAAACTTTCAAAATTGAAGTGTTTCGTTAAGTCCGAAAACTTTTAATTTATTAATAATTTAATCCAAATAAACTAGAAAATGCAATTCCTTTGGATAAATAATGTTGTTAAGATAATTTTCACTATTATGCTCCTACATTACACTAAATTTATCAGTATCTGGTGTTTTCAACCCTTGACTTTTAATACTTGTAGTATTCGACAGAAGGATACTTCTGTCTTTAATTTGCGGATCATTACGCTATTATGCCGCAATTCTTTCTCTGAGAATTACTAAATTTGGGACGGCTGATTCCTTAACTTTGGCTTTTAACAGTGCCCAGCAAATCTCGATCGAATTAAGATCGCGCGAATTCCCACACCAAGGAAGAAAAAGACTATTGTGTTCTCTGAGGAAGTTACCACTGATTTCGCTTTGTGGCGTAGCGCATCATCCTGCATAAAAATGATTTACATATTGGTGTATTGATATCTTCAATATGGGGGTGTAAAAAGTTTTTAATTCCATATACTTCTTCCAAGTGGAGATCAATCACAAATCAAAGACAATAATTGGATTAAAAATCAATTTATCCCGTAACCAAAATAAATTAGGCTTTCGTAATAATAGGTTGTTAGTAGAAGAAACTGACATTTATTCTATTGCAAAATACACAACACATACATAGTTATATGTTACATATAACATATACCGGGTTTTCCCTGAGGTAACCGGCAAGTCAGGGTACAGGACCTCTTCTACCTATCTGCTGTCCAGGAAAATTTTCTTGTAAATATTCAATAACTTCCCTACCGAAATGCGGTGGAGCACCGTCATGTTGATAAAACATGCCAAGTCCAGATTCTAGTAGAATACTTTAAATGTATTCTGGCAAATTATTTTCCAAAAAATTGCAATAATAACTTGCCGTAAGACGTTCTTCAATAAAATGCACTCCAATTGTGAAAAATCCTGGTATTGTTTATACCGTCTCGAGTAAATGATGACGCGTCTGTAAAAAGGATACGCGGAATAAGCTCTAAATTATTATGCAACCATTGGCAACATTGCACGCGATTGTCTGAGTCCCGTGATAGTAAGTGATGAATTTTCTGAAAATAGTAAGGATAAAGTACATTGGGATGTAAAATTCGCCAAACCTGAGAATGACGAACACCGGCCACGTGACAAATTCTGCGTATACTTGTGGATGGGTTATTCTCAAGTTCATTTAGGACAACGTTAGCTTGCTGAGTACTACCAAATTGCTAGTAACTTGCTAACCAACAAATGTCAATTTAAATAAAATACATAGACTACAAATTAGCATCACTGCACTAGTCGTTTATTTCACGTTAACGTAAGCACATTAGTATTTTTATCGATATCTCGAAAACGAAAGGGAAGTGACCAATAGTACTGTGAGAGTCAAAAAGATTGTCAATTTCTTGCCCGTAGATAGTGGCAAATAAGAGAAAAGGAACTACAACACGAACGCCAATGTCACAAAATATAGATACATTTTTCGGGAAGACAATTTCTTTACTACGACAATCATTTTGAATCTCACTTTATATGTACATATATACATTTTTTTAATCACAATCACGTCTAGAGCACATGATATAATGTTGTCGGTTACCTCAGGGAACATCCTGTATGTTATACATACATACATACATGTTACATATAAAATTTCAATTCAATTGTGTTTTATTGACCTGCAAGAAAAAGTCCTGAATTCTAATTGCTATATATGTTTATACCTACACTTTTATTCAATTGTTTTTTATATTGATTAATTTAGGGTGCATGTTAAATTAAGCATGCAAAGTTATGCTTATTTGAATAAATTATGTACAGTAGTATACAAGTTCTCTATTACGTATAAACAAAATTGTCGAAATTCGGAGTATACATGTCTGTTTCACATAAATTCATACAGGTTAAGGCATAATCACGGTTTACTAGCTTGCGCTATATAAAGTTTAATCTTGGTCATGAAAGCTTTAAAATAAAAATTCGTAAGGAGTTGAAAGTTTGTCATGTGTAACAAAATAATTGTAACTCCAGAAGTTAACGTCTGTAAAGTGAGAAAACTTTACTGCTTAGTAAAACTGAGGTCTTTATCTTCGACTAGAGATTATAGCAACTAATGCTACGTTCAGATTGTATTTGCATAATTTGAATATTTTTTAGACTAAACCGAAAATTTGGCTACATTCACTTTAAACTTAAGTTCAACACTAACCGTATTAAAAATGATATTACCTATGTACTTACATGCTACAACTATTTCTTATGAACCAATCTTTAAATGTTTTTACTTTGTTTCAGACCTTGAGAAAGGCATGAAGTCATTAAACAAGGCACCATACCGAAAGACTAAGATCTAAATGCATGGTATCTTCTGATACTAGATTAGGAATGTTCTGAGTTTAGATATTCAGTTGATATTGAACACAATTTATATAAGCAACCCCGGGAAGCTACATATTAGATTATTATTAATATTACTCAGAAGTTTCGTAGAGTAACAGACAACTATGCAAAACAGTAAAAGATCGTCGGATAATCCTGTAAAGTCAAGTGAAAAAATATTTCGGTAATTTAAGGATTGTACTCAATACCACATTTCATCGCGAATTCTTTGCCGCAAATCTTCCAAACTATCAGGCCTATTAATGGAAACTCTTGATTTCAAATAACCCCATAAAAAAATCTAATGGTGTTATACTCGGATGGGCCATCTGTATTTTCATTACTTGGAAAGAGGGCTGCCAGAGCTGGCACCACCTCTAATTGAAGAAGGATTAAATATCGCCCACCAGTTAAGTTTCCATCAATAAAGAAAGGCACTAAAAATTGTCGTCCTATGATTCCTACCCAAACATTTATTTTGTATCGGCGTTGGTTGTGGACTTCCTGAGTCCAGTGAGGATTTTCCCGTGGCCTGTGCATGCAGTTGTGGCGATGTACTTACAGTTCCGTTGAGATGAAAAGTAGCTTCATCAGAGAAAATAATGTTATTTAACAAATTGGGGTTCTCATCGCATCGTAACATTAATTCCTCGCAAAACTCTAAACGGCGCGCGTTTGATGAATGCCGCATGATCCAGACCGCCGCGGCGATCTGGATCATCGTCATTTAATTCTTGTCTTACCTGTAATTTGCACGAGTGATACTTTTCTTTTTTAAACAATTTCACAATAGTAGTTTCCTCAGCTTCAAGCAAGACATTCAACATTGTTTCTTTGTTTACTTTAGGTCTTTTGCAAATCCATGTTCAATAAATTTTGCAACTAACTGTAGTTCTTAAAATTGGAAGTTTATCGGGATGCTCTTGATTGAATAACTCACATACTTCTGTATGAGTTCTTTGCCTGTCACCGTACCCAACCATCATTAAAATTTCTATTCTTTCACGTTCAGTTAAATGTATCATTTTTACAAAACTTTGAAAAACCTAATGCTTTTGAAATTTTATTTGTAAGAACGTCAGTATCACGCTACAAATGTCGACGTTGCTATGTTTGGTATTGAAAAGAATAAAAAACTTGATAAAAATTTCTTAACGAAAAAAGTTTACGAATGTTTTATGTTTTTGTTTGCTTTTTAGACGGTCGTGTTGTCAAAAATAAAATTTGATTTTATTGGAAAAATGTGACTTTTCTCGAGAAAACTGTTATGCAAGGTAGTTTTTTTTATCATCATTCAAGTGGTGGGTACATCTTTCAAAAACTAAAAAAAAAATAGGGTTGTCATTTAAAAAAAATGGCGATGACATCGCGGAAAAACAAATGATGTTACAACTAAAATTTGTACGCCAAAAGCTGTCATTCAAGAAAATAAAATTGAATTGTCCCAGATTTTTTTCTTTTTAATTTGTATTAATCAAATAAGAGCTTGGTTCCAAACTTTATCACCACACGGTATACATATACGTCGGTTGGGAAATGGTCTGCGTAAAGTCTTCTTGCTTCTGTTCTGTTACAATGTGGCAAACCATACATTAAATGCATGTCGGACATCTCTTCGAAATACTAATCTGCCAGTTTGTAGGTACTATTAATTAGAAAACAGTGCTAATCACAAATAACTTAATCAACTGTCACGACTGAAAACAAAAAGCACGGACTACATACTTAACATAATGTACATTAAAAACCTTTTTTGAAATAAAATAATGAAAAACTTCAGGTGGCTGTAACGAACCATTTTACGATATATGTTTATTATAAACTTTTTTGCTTATTTTTACTTGTAGAAACCATCTATGTATAGCCAGCCCAACATATTTGTAACACCCTTATATCTACATATATTACACTGAGCGTGGTGTAAAGTATAAATAATACGAAAAACGCAGAAAGTCTGCGGGGTGCTTATTTCATTAAATTCTTGTGTGTTCCTAATTTACGTTACACCACACTATCAGTCATGGTTTCAAGTGAGAAGGGTTGCTTCCTGTGTGTAAATTTTTCACTAGATTTAACAAGCTTAACGTGATTGGGGCGACCTTGTTAAACAGGCAATTGTCACCCGGAATTATCCTTTTTAGGGTGTTATCTTGTTTGTGATTTTAAAGTTATAAATTTTGGTTCATATTCTATTTTTTCTACGATAATGTTTTAAAAATGCATCAATAATTAATATTTTCTCGAATACAAATGAAGACCTTTACAGATTAATATTATATTATTGGTGTGAAATTGTCTAAACTGTCTGAGATAACTTAATACTTGATCTCTATTTTCCATACTTTAGAATATGTATTTACCGATTCTGTTTTAAATTTAAATGTTTCTGTAGGCATTTTAGTTCATTCAAATCGTATCATAAGAAACATGGTTCGATTTTATATTAAAACTTTCATAGTGTTTTTGGCATTGCAAAATAAAATGCGTTAATAGTGGCTGTATCGTACAAGACAATGTTATCTTGGAAGCCCTGAAGGAGGATAAGTCAGTGAAATTAGATTTCCCTTTCGCATCCAATGGCTGTTCACTCATGCGTAATTCAAAGAATACATTTTGGCATTTAGGCGCCTGTGTATTCTCATATTCTATTTCTACATTTCTTGAATAAACTCAAAGTTTGTATAAAAGAGTTCATTAGTTTTACTCAGATTTGTGATTATTAGGAAAGTGTAACTGTAAAGTATTTTCAGTAAAATACGAGGAACTAACATTTTGAAAAGAATGCAATATCGCTTCAGTATTGATTTATAGGTTACATTATTTTAAAAATAGAACCCCTGTGTATTATTACTTTTCCAAAATGTTTAATGTAACGTAAATACATCACTAAAGCATTATTCTGGTATTCACTAAGAATATATAACAAACCGTTATTTAATTGTCCGTTTTCTGCCTACAATTTTTTATACAAATGCAATACGTCCCTGGGCCTGTGATGTCGTCCTAGGGTTAAATAAAATAGGACTCATAGATTTTACAACACCTTTTTAATACTTTATTATGTAGGTACTGTGACCGCTTATAACTTTTCAATGAGTTTGTTTGCTGAAAAATCAACTTTAGGGCAAGTTGATACTTAATGTGAACGCTCCGTTATGTATTATCGTCCGTTATATTTATTACTAGCGTTAGTGAATATTGCCATTAATCTTACCAGCTTCGCCATTACCAACAAATCGATGAGAAACTACATAGAAACAGAAAACATTTTCGTTTAGGAACATTAGAAAGTAAACACTAACACACTAATTTTTCACACTTTCGCTCGCTTTTTAGGTTGAGTAGAATTCACATATTCCATATTGATAATTCTAGAAGGTTCAAACATATGTATGTATCATAAAAAGCAGTAAATGTTGAGAGCTGTACTTGAAAAGCTGTAGTTAAATGTCGCTGTTTACTCTGTCAAATAAGGCTAAATTGTAACAGAACAGAATTAGCAAAAAATTCTAAATATCACCGATGCTTTGATAAGTTTATCCAGCCCCATGTACATAAAACTAAAAGATAAATGAAATTAAAGTAATAAATGGGGCAATTTGTCTACACCTTTAATTTTGTTGTACTTTTAGTCTGTGCGATCCATATATCTTTACGTGGAAAGAATGATTAACGAAACTTTGGAGGGTCATGGTGCAATGTAAAAAACATCTTTCTCTCTGTGCAGACATTTATCAATCTAGTATTGCAAAAACCGAGTGCTCTGAGCGCTTGACTTTTTATATACCTATGATATATGGAATTTTGCGTAGTATTTGGTAAGGGAACAGATTCCGGTTCGTATAACATCATCCCTATAATATACAGTAGAAGCTGAGCTCCTCATACGGCAGGTGTAATTATCGATTATTTTGGCCTTCGTAGTCTACAACGTGAATTCCTGATTCCGTTCTAAATATTAACTGATAGCAAAAGTTTTAAGTGGTTTTAAGTAAGTTTAAGCTTAAAATTTGTACATTATTAATGCAATAGTCATTATTACTTCTTTAAGTTTATATTACGAATTCATCAATTCAAGATGTGCGTGTGTATTTATAATAATTGAAATAGGTGTATAGTTCGTCGAATTGTAGGTAAAGTATGTCTACATTGAGAGGCATTCAAAGATTCACAATAATTGCGTTACTGAGTTAGCTTCCATTTCCATTAGGATTTCACACAAATATGATACCCAGGTTATGCATTATATTGAATTAAAGAAAACTATTTACCTTGTGTGTGTAAAGAAAAACTATTTAGAGTGTTGATTAAACATTATTTTTACATTGAAAAACAATGAAAGAAACTGAGAAAAACCGCGCAAATATTATGGTGATTTGCTCCGTCCCCTCCCGGGACTTTTAGGTTTCCAGTTAAGTTCAATTTGTAATTTTGTTTAGTTTTTTTATCGCCTTGATAATGCCCCAGCATTGCCGTCGAAACGCGTTGGTAATTATAGTATTTGGTGCCCTTGTGGGTGAAAGCGAGTTAGTGTAGTACCATAGTTGTTGAGCAATTAAAGGCGCTAGTTGTACATGCTTAACACTAGGGTTCTTAAAAAACGTAGGTTGTATAAAAGCTGGCCGGGCCCAATGAATCAACATTTTCTTAACAGTTCTATAAGTCCATTTACAACTCTAAGGTGTATGTACACTTATCTGGTAATATGTCTTACACTTTATTTGCATATTTAATGCCTGTTGTATGTACTGGAAATTATATTATAGTTCTGTTTTCATTGTTTACATTTTGCGAGGAGTATATTGAGTCTAATACATATTAGGTATTTATTGCTGACGACTGGTTTAGTTTAACACAATCATTCTGCTTAAATCCAATAGAATCTGATCTGCTGATTATTATGCATTAGGTGTAGTATATAACATATATAACATGAACGAACGTAAATTTGAGCTGATTACATGCTGCAATAAGATTCTTATTTCAATCCTTCATAACTTGGTAGGCAGATCTCCTATAAACAAAGGACCTATCATGCTTTTTTAACTGAGGTTTAGATAGAATGGGAAAAAGGCTGATTTATCCAAAAGATTTAGTGGTTTTTTAACTTATATGTTGTTTAGCTGCGTTATTGCAATTAGGTTGCATTTCTGCAGCATAATCAGAAATACTTACACAAGAGAGAATTATTCAAGTTAAATTAACGATATAACCACTGTCAGGTCTTCATTTTGCTACAGAAAAGCATGTGGATGAAAGTTGTATGGAAAATCAGTTCGGTTAATTTTTTAAAGCTATTTTCTTTATATTTATAGGTAGATGATATCTTTTCGTTCTGTGCTTCCTGTTTTATCTGTTTTAATTGCGCAATAGAATTAATATGAGAACTGACAAAATAGGTTTTTACATCTTACAAATTGTATTCTGCATTGTCGAAAGATAGAAATAAATCAAACTTCAAAATGTCAAGTTCGCTACATTTCTACTATTTCTCTTTTTAAGTTTATTTCATTGAAAACACTTGACATAAGTATTCCATTAATTAAGAAGCTACGCATTTCAGATTTTATGACTTGTTATTTCTTAGTACTTATTTGAAATACAAATAGTATTATCTTCGAAAGTTCATATACCCAATAGAGATTGAAGATGTAAATTAGGGTAAAAGGATTTGTAGCAGTCCATTAGCGGAAGTATCACGAAGAAGATATCTCGACGAAATATATTCGTATTGTTATGAAAAATTCGATTTCCCTGTAATGTCTCAAAACAGGAAGCGGAGAACAGCAATTATTCAACTTGTCAACTTATGCATGAGTTTTCCAAAGTTTCTTCATTCCTTAGTGTGGGGAATATACAGGCACTAGATTGATGTTTCTGTTAGCAACCTCTTTTATAATACGATAACTAAAGCGTAAATTTCAATAATTTATCATTGCAGGTTGGAGCTTTCGTGTACAGGAAAACTTTATTTTTGCTTTGTAATATCAATGCACCATTGAAATTTTTGTTTCATTGAGAGGAAGCTAGTCACGCAAGATCGACGTAACAGATAAAATAAAAAATGTCGCTTTTGGAGCAGAAAATATTTAGATACTTTGTAATGGTTTGACAATTTTGACAATGGAAGGCAGTTCGCAAAGTAATATACGGAATTAAATATTTTAGCTCACATCTTGCAGCTTGCAATCGAGGTAAAACATTAGAAATTTTAAGTGGAGTATTAAGCCACTATAAAAACATAATATTATTATCTAGTCGAATGAAATCAAACTAATGTACTAAAATTAGATGATGTAGAAAGTGACGTTGACAAGTCTAACTATAAGATAAGTATGGTGTCAATTTTTTGAAAGTAATTTCTGACATAATAAATCGCACTAATACATATTGACAGAAACGTTGAGTAAACTATAGATATTAGCGAAATTTAGCAACAAGATGAAATTTTCTAATTCTGTCGCAGTAACTTACCAGATAATTGGAGAACCAATTAAAATTTGCGGAACTTTTTAAATTATTGATTTCCGTAAATTAGTTTTGTCTACTTAGAAGTGAATACTGTATACTAACATGCGTAAAAGAGCATATTTTTGCTAAATAAAAGTATCCTATATCTCCTAAATCCTGTTTCTTCCTAAAGATTCTATTTATAACTACTATTATCATAACACCACTACCTACTAACTAAAATTAATATACTTAAAAGAAAAATATTGCCCGTGGCGAATATCCATCACAAGAGAATAGATCTCATTAGTGGAACAATAAGTTTTACCTCAAACCTAGAGAGAATCTTTTTAATCTCCTCACGAATCTACTTCTTCTTCCAGTTAATGATTAATGATGATATATTAATTTTCGTGATGACAAAGAGTGGTATAGGTAGGTATTGTTTTAGGTCGGTTAAACTTAAATTTTATTTTTGTCTGTTGTCGTTTTCATCCGTGAGTATCAATATATATATTTTATGCCAGGTAAATGATTATTGCATATTTAAAGCGGATAAGTTATAGGTTATCAATTATACGAGCCCAGTCTCAGTGAAGTTGGCCCAACTATCAACATTATGTTTTCTAAGAAAATTATCATATTAACGAAAAACGCAATGAAAACTAAACATATTTCTTGGAGACGAGTTCGCAATTCTGGAAAGGTCCTTACCGGATTTGCTCGTAGCTTCTTCTTCATGATTTACCACAAGGTTTCAACCGGCGACAGATCTGGACTACTAGAAGTCCAATTTAAAACTGAAATATTGTGTTCCAACATCCAATGTTTTACTTTTTTAGCCGTATGACAAGTGGCACCATTTTGTTGAAAGACGCAATCGATATTATTTAAACGTATTTATACAATTTTGAGTTTTAAATTGTTTTCAACCACATTAATGTTCTTATCAGCATTCATAATACC
This sequence comes from Popillia japonica, assembly GCA_004785975.1. NCBI lineage: Eukaryota > Metazoa > Arthropoda > Insecta > Coleoptera > Scarabaeidae > Popillia > Popillia japonica. The sequence goes on from SMLS01067390.1 coordinate 33,985, forward strand.
TTCCACAAAGTCTCCCACACCACTAGCCAACATGGATCCCCAAATCATAGCAGAAGCCGGAAATTTTATTTTCTTTTCGAGACAATCATTCTGAAATGTTTCTTCTCTAGTTCTTATGACACGAGTTCTACTATCACCCACGCATGGTACCATGAAATAAATTCAGAAATATCAAGTTTTAGGCGGTTGGGCCAACTTTACTGAGACAGGGTTCGTATTTGTCAGAATTCGTGCAAAAATAAATCAATAAACCAGATACTCTTTTCGGTTCAGAATATTTACCGAGAAACCTTATTTTGGGGATGCGTTAATATTTTTGTGTTTAACGTTCTGTAAGTCATTCTATATCAAGTCTCATTTACGAAGTGTAAATTTGTATTAATATACAATAATACGGAATACCAATGAATTTTATAACTAGAAGTAAATAATTGCCTTGTTTTTACAAAAATTCCGTGTGCAGTTTGCAGGTCTGAGAATGAAACACAGAAATCTTTATTAATATTATATGTTGGAAAGAATTTGCGGTTTTGAATATTATGCTCTAACATAAGCAAAGTACCAATAATCCAAAACAACGATTGATTTTGTCCAACAAATAGAACGCAGAGGTCGCAGCGTATTAAGAACGTTATTAGCGAAAACCTTCTGGTAGGTGAGGGGTATTAAAATGGTATAGTAACTGTATGTGACCGGAATTTCACCGAAAGGTGTTCATTACACCTGGGCAACGAAGAGAAATTGTACAGTTTAGTGATCGGACCACCAGATATGACTCAACAGCGTAGATCTAGAATAGTGTTACTACTGTAAAGACAAACAAAAGGATTATTGAGGGCAGTTTAAGTGTATGCGTTGCGGTATTAAACCATCACTAAAACGTGTCCACAAACAAAAAGGACTACTGTGGGCTAGGGAACATCTAAATGAACATGTGTTCATAAATGTTTGAGATCAAGTTCAAATTAAGGGCGAAAAATTGGAAATTTATGTTGATCGTACAATAAGTTCCCCTATACATATATGTACATCCTGCAAATAGAGCATTGCCATCATTTATGTATGTGCAGGAGAAGGCTGCCAAACACACAGCCAAGGTATATCGAGATCTTTTGGAAGAAAGAAGCACAGCACGATGTTATGGGATGACCTGGATAAAAAAAGCGAAAGCACAACCAGAGAATGCTTAACAGCTGTGGGAATATGTGCAAGAACCTTGGTAACAAAATTACCGTAACTACTTAGAAAATTTAATTAGCAGAATTCCCCGAATTTGCAAAACCGTAATATGGGACAAAAGATTTATAAATCAAAGAAACAAAAAAAGATATGTACCAAATAAATTACATATTTTGAAATTTCTTATTGTTTCCAAGCTTTGTGACGGTAGTGTATATCTATTTATAAATTTATGAATTCATTTTGAAATAAACGATTTCGCTACTGCTTCATAATTGATGTAGTTGAATAGGAAGCTGCATTTGAATGGGTGCAAGTACTACAATATATTCTGACTGACAAGCAATTGTTTAGTTTAATATATGTGAATGATGCTTGGCAACTTACTTAACATTGAGTTATTGTTATTTGATGTGGAAAATGTACAGTCAGTAACGGTTTTTTTCCTGGTGTTGTTGAACTATGAAGTTAAAACTAAATGCAATAACATAAATAGAGGAGAGATAACCACACGAGATAATGTTTACCTAAAATTTACATAAAACTGCGGAATCCACTTACTTTGAGATACATATGTGTGTGTCAGTTATTCGTCGATCAACCCTTTTAAATGCAGCTAATGCAATATTTCGTATAATGAAATACGATCAGAGTTGGCGATTAAAAATGTCTATTTAGATAGTATGTGGTTTAGATGCACTGATGAGTGCAGCCTAATGGATTCTAGCGTATAGTTATTTCTAGACGAGTTTACGTAATCGTTCTACTCGATGCTCTCTTATCGAAATGTCTTGACGCTCAATAACCGGGCGACGGAAAAGTTATCTACCACGAGTTAAGAAGCAGTGCTAATGGATACCCGCCCGCGCTTACTACATAATGTAGGTACTTAGGCATGATTATGTGGATTCGGATTATACTCGAAGTTGTTTGTGACAGCATATTTGCACCAAAAAATTACGGTAATATGTAATACAGAATATTGTATGTGTACGGTACTGTATAAGTTGGATGCTCAACATCGCCTGTCCGGGTGTGCATAGCACGCAGCGATATAATGTTAACACTTCTAACGGCCATGTTAACATACTTAGGTAGTCATATTATATCAATCACGAACTGCTACTTTCTAAACTAAAATAATATGGTTTATAATCTTATACAAGTTAATTGGTCTAGAAATTAATTACATTAGATTATTTTATCTCACAAATTTATTGCTAAAAAATTGTTAAGCCGAAATTAGTAGAGGGCTTTTAACATAATAAATTTGCGTGCATAACAATTTAAATTAATAATGCTTTTGTAAAATAGTATAAATTCGAATCCGTTCGATGTATTATATTTCATTTGAACCTCTAATGCTGTGAAAAGTCGTGAACTAGAAAACACTATACAGGGTGTCCGCGATATACAAAGCATGCTTTTATGGTCTGATAGCTACAACGATTTAGAAACAAAAACATATAATACACCTTGGGTCTATCTGTAAGCGTAAACGAGAAAAAAAATTATTTCTCATGTCACAAACTTCGACGCATACTGTACAGCGGCGACAGATACCCAACGATTACAGGCGTGTGTTCTTGCAAATGGGCAACACATCGAGCCTTTTCTGTAATACATTTTCTCCTGTCTCTCAAAAAGGTCTTTTTTAGGACCAGCAATTTATCACAAATAAAAGAAAAGAACAAAATTTTATAGTAGCCTTTACGAAAGAGCTTAAAGCGCCCTAACATAATTGCACTATTATTACATTGCATTTAATGCGACTTTCCCTCAGCTTAAATTTTCATTTGCCGATCGAAAGCTGCTATTAAACACGCCCTTTTCACTCTAACTTCAACATAACATCGATTTTTTTGTCATAACATTATTAAAAAAACCGCAAAGGTTATTTTAAAACGTATGGCCATTGACTTCGTACGATACAATGGTCGAATGTAGTTCAAGGTCGTATAAACATCTGATGCTGCGCTTGCATGTTTGCTTTCATTGAATACGGGTACAGTATGGTGTAAGAAAAATGACTCCACGTTTCAGTTTCAAAGTATTAAATAATTCGTTTTCATCGTTGTTTTCAGTTATTTTCAACTCTAAATTTTTGATATGGTTTCTGGTTATTTAGGAAGCAATATGGATGAGTTTTCTTGTACAGTTTGACCAAATAAGGTTTTTTAGAAATAATTTTTTTTCTCGTTTACGCTTACAGATAGACCCAAGGTGTATTATATGTTTTTGTTTCTAAATCGTTGTAGCTATCATCCCTTAAAAGCATGCTTTGTAGATCGCGGACACCCTGTATAGTGTGTGTGTGTAGCATGCGACAAGTAATCTCTCGAGAATTCAGCGACTGGCATGCCTGTGTGTAACAGTAACTATTAAAAGCATCCCAGCAGCTGCTATACAGCTAAACCTACCTCCCTTTGGAGGATGGGAATGTACAGATTGAGAAATACTAACAACTGTAGAACCCACTACGGGTCGAGCCACACTAGTATAAAAACAGTAGTAATAAACCCAATCTTTCACATGGGCAGTGACATAGCATCTACCAGGATCACCTAAGACAAACACTACAAAATTTTATTGAATTGGGATGAACGGAGAAATGGTATGGTTGGAGAGTCTGCGTCGCCAACTGTGAGGGAAAACGATTTGCATGCTCTCTGCCAGTCAGGTAGCCTCAAAGGTAGCATCGTATCATAGTCTCCAAACTAGTATGGGAGTGTCTGTAAAGCTAACTGTTATGGCTGGACACAACAAGGTCCCACAGGGACATAGCAGGCAATGAAATTGCTCACGAGCAAGCAAAAGAAGGCTACCAAATGAAATTGATTGGACCGCAGCCAGGTCCAGGAATTACAGAAAACGCAGTATGTGGTACAATTAATGAGTGAACCGTAAATCAGCTCTAATTAAAATGAAACAATGTACCTGTACAAAGGCACAGCAACCGGATGATGGATCGACCGTTACAACAACAAACGACTTATTTGCATTAAACAAGATTCATGGCAATAACGTGTCTATTAACACGACATGGCTGTCTAAGAGGTCACTTACGCAAGATGGGGATCTATAAATATGAACCCTTATGCATACTCTGTAATGAAGAGGAAGCAATCGCCTCTCACATTCTGTTCTAATGCGCAGCACTAAGTCAACGAAGAGTTGCTATGCAAAGCGCATTGCAATTTTTGTAGCAGAAATAGTCCAAGTAAGACTAATGCAATAAGCTCGTAGGCCACACTGTTAGTAATGTTAAAAGACTGTCCTATCTTGAAGTATGCAATCAATTATATGTATTTCAGAAATTGCTCTAAGACTTATCGTAAACATATTTTACGACGGTAGGTTTACGCATCAATTTATTAATTGCCAAAGAATTAACGCCAATGATAACCAGATTTATCGGCCGCTAAAAATGGCTAATTCTGACTGTGAATCTCATTTGGTTAATAGTAATTTGGACGTTAATTTTCCTAATTATATCTGGAAGTGATGCGTCTATAATTTCAGCTAATGATTTTGATAACCAGATTGGAAACAAACAATATCTTGAGTATATGAGAAAAGATCAATTAATTAGGGGTTAAATCAAATAATAATCAAGTTTTAAAAAAATCGAGTAGAAGTTTAACATTTCGGGAAATATTAGAAGCTTCTTTAATTTCTATAATTTACAATTAGTTTATAGTACATGCCTTGAGAGTTATGCTAAACATAGGATTCAGCGAGGTACAAAATTAATCATCAATTTAAAAACTCGCAATCATTTGTCCGATGAGTTACAATGGATCGACTAGAGAACTGGAAAACCTTAGGTCGCTGCATTATACGTAGGTATACTAAACCAATACATTCTGTTATCGTTTCATCTAGTATGAGTTTCTTATCTGTCAAATCGCTAAAATTTGAAATACGAAATACTTACCTAAAATATCAGATTAACAACACATTGAACCTTTTTATTTAAGTGCGTCGTAGCAAAAGTAATTTCAGTCACCGAAAAATGAAGAAATAGTTATGGGCTCTAAACTGAGGTATGGGCAATTGGATGTTGCTGCAGGAAGAAACTAATAATAGTGATAAAAATCATCCGACGAACTTCATGAGATATTACTGAAACAGTTTCAAGTCTGCTTCTGTTGCTGCAATGCAGTGGGTAATCGACAGATTTAATTTTAAATACCTATATGGAAAGCGGGAATTCAGGTAGAAATGGGCGTAAGTTCATTTTATCTGTCTAGAGAATTAATACGGAATTATTATTTCATTGCAATATCTCCGATGTACGTATTTCCATTTGCGATATTTTATTATGCGAATCAAATTTTATATAATGAAACTGAAGGTTAAGCCAACGCGACTAAACTTATGGACAATAAATGCTGAAATGTGTCTCTGTTCATTCAAGATTAAACTACGTTGCGAAAAGCTGTGTGCTTAGCATTAATGGTGTTGACTAAAATCTGTGTAAATCCCGATACATGGTAATACATTGTATTGCTTATGTAGGTAAGATCTCGAAACGACTTCGTATACACGCGTCGGAGAAAAAATATATTAGTACATTTTTTGTCTTGGAATAGATTAAGGAAATATTGCTACTAGGAACTTTACTAGGTACGCAAGATTTTTTGAGAGGAGTCTGTCTTCCTAAACTGTGTTTCTTATCTGACTTATTAAGGGTGGGTTGTTCAATGTAAGGATATGTGACAGTTAAGTAACTGACAGATAGTACTAACTGACAGATAAAATTTTGCAAATGTTTATCATAATGTACTTAATCCCAAGATGATAAACTGTAAGATTGTGAATAGTTGGTCATACTGTTAAATCGTATTATCTGATTGGCTGATTCATAATTTAGTGTAGAAAGAAATTTTATGTAACCTTAGGTACTGACTTTTTATACATTGTAATCAATTATATCGTTGATTATTTACTAAGTAGTGAGGAAGATGAAGATATAGAAGAAGTGATACATTATGAGCGAGCCATACACTGTAAGATCGCCAGTAGACAAAAAGGGGATTGCAAATTACTGACCCGTTTTGGTTTAAGAAACCAAACAACTTTTCTATTTCTTGCGAAAATTGAACACCATTTATAATTTTCTACTGACAAGTAAAAATAAAACTTACTGCTTGTTGTAGTTGTTTATAATTTTCCTAAGTATATTTGTTTCGTCCGCTGTAAAATTTACACCCCTCTTTTTGTAACTTCCATTTTTTTATAATTATAACGCTAATGTATAGGCATGAACTGCAAGTTAAATTAAATAATCTACACGATGCAAATGAAGTTTGAGGTTAAATGGGTTAAAGCATTGATAACTTGATGGTTCATTCAATGTAATATTTTTCGTCTGTATTTTGGACCTTTATTTCCATCTATCCCTACACCGAAAGGTAGACAGGGACTTCTAGATTATATATATATATTTCCATCTACCCACGCGCAATATAACGGTCCAGATACCTTATTGGTTTTACAAAAAAGCCAGCTGTTGTTTGTCACGCCCATCAAAATATTTCTTTCTTTCGATTTATGACTCTCATATGTATGTATGCGTTTGATCTACCGCAGCATAAAAAAAACCTTTATAAATACGAAAATGCCGTGTGCTGAATTAACTCCGATTCAAAGTTTGTGAAAACACGTACTTGTTGAATTTATTCGTAAAATTCCTTTTTTATCTAATAATAATAACTATTAACTGGCTAAAGTATAATTAATTTGTTAAATAGTATCTATTTAACGTTTCTCAGTTTACTATCTACAGGGAGCAGCAAAAGTATTCATACAGCTATGCAAATAAGGAATAAGTGTTTATAAAACTATGTTTACTGCTGATAGAAATATTTAACAGATGTCATGTAGAAGTACATCTATTTCAAATGTTCACCTGCCATACAAAGAAATAAAATGTACATAGTGTGATTGTTATGTTATTTATTGGATAAACATGCACTATAAACGCAACGCAAAAGTATTTATACAGCTATTTTAAATACAAAATACAAAGTGATGGCAAAATTTAAATATTTTGTAACACCACCTTTGGCATCGCTAACGGTCCTCAATCGTCTTGGCACGGAGTCAACTAATTTGGCGGTATTATAGGTACAGCGGATCTATTTTGCACCACTCTTCTGTGACCCTGTTCTCCACGTCTCTTTTGCTTCTAATGTGATGTTTGTGTTAATGGTTCATGTCGAGAGACTGTGGAGGTGTTTCAAGAAATTTTGGAGTATTATATAATAACCATTCTTGTACAACTCGTGCAGAGTATTTGAGGTCGTTATCTTGGTACAAGGAAAAGTCATCAGCAATTCGCAATTTCTGTGCACTTTTTTTAAGATTGGTTTTTAATATTTTCCAGTAAACAAAACTATTCACTATATCTCCTTGGAAGAATAACCAAATTTCGTACCCAATTTGTACCCAATATTTACTCCAGTTCGTAAAAATAACTGTCTTCTAAAAGTCTGGAGAGGCATTAACGTATGTTGTTTGGCAAACACGAGACACTTTAGTCTCTTCACATTGTTAAGCAGTGAATTCTAACCTTTGCCAAGTAACACTTTTCGAACTGTATCTGTGCATACATGTTTACTAAATGTCAGTTGAATAAATGAGGTCAATTTTATCGCACTAATCTTAGGATTTTTTCGTACCTGTCGTACGATCGCTTAACGCTCGCGCCCGGTAAGTTTCTTTGGTCTTCCACTTCTATCTGCATTTGCCGTACTATCTTCTTAAAACACCTCCCCAGTCTCTCGACATGAACTCCATAGACAACCTATGGCATCACCTCGAACAACAGATCAGGCAACATCAAATTAGAAGCAAAAAAACTTGGAGAACGGGCCCGTAGAAGAGTGGAGATAAACAGATCTGCAGTATACCGCAAACTAGTTCAGTCCATGCCAAGACGATTGAGGGTCGTCAACGACCGTAATACAAAGAAACTCAAATTTTGCCATCACTTTGTTTTTTGTATTTAAAATAGCTGTATGAATATTTTTGCGTTGCGTTTATAGTGGATGTTTATCCAATAAATAACAATCACATTATTTACATTTTGTTTGTTTGTATGGCAGCTGAACATTTGAAATAGATGTTCCACGTGACATCTGTTAAATATTTCTATTAGCAGTAAACATAGTTTTATAAACACGTAGGTATTCCTGATTTGCATAGCTGTATGAATACTTTTGCTGCTCACTGTATATGCATAATAATATGCTAATACCTATGCGTTAAATAAAAGGAAATAAAATCACGACGCATTGTTTGTTTTATTGTTTGGTTTTATGGAACATCTGCAATTTATTTGAATGGGTATAGTATTGACGGAACAAAGGTACACTTGTTTCAAAGCCGTATTTATATTTAATCGTATTCTCAGAATTTCTCTTTAGGGAATAGATACAATATTCTATTGTGATTTATAATATTATAACACCTACCTTATTTACGTTGGGTATTCAATTGTAAAATGTTAGTCAGATATCCCTTTATGTCGATAATTTCCCAAAAAGAAATTACTTGCAACATTTAAGAACGAACATGAATTCGAGATTTCGGTAAGCGCAAAAAACTCATATTTGCCGATGGAGAACACTCATTGTGAGTGTAATTGGCATACCTATTAAATATGTGATTGATAAAGTCCTTAAATAATGTTTTTTCTGCTACCTTATTTAAAAACAGAGTTCTTAGACGAATTATTAAAAAACAAATCGATGGGTTTAACAAAAGGTTGTTTTATCGGTTACATTTTCCTTCAGATGTAACGTCAAACGATTTCTAATCCTTAAAAAACATTCTGTTTATTGCCAGCCGATAAGACCACCTGCATAAGAGCTCGCTACTCGGATTAAATTTTATTGGTCGTAGACGGAGCAGGGGTGGTACCAATTGCATAAATTCCGAAAATATTAGTTTGCAACCAAATACACACGGTACGAAAGTTCTCCATAAAAATGAATTAGAAACTTTCGTCAGTACTTGACGTTACTTTGATAAGTATTTAAGAGTAGGTATTAGATGGTATTTTACGTCCCCATATTGAAGATGTCAGTACACCAGACTGTATACAGTGAAACCTGCCTAAGACGGACCCTTGATAAAACGGAAAACTGTTTAAGGCGGAAAATTTTCATAGTCCGGAATCGTCCTCGTAAAAAAACATAGCAACTGTACCTCTTTAAAACGGAACCTGTTTAACGCCAAACCGTACTAATAAATTTAGACCAAAAAGTATTGTGAACCTCCATAAAACGGAATCGGTTTCCACCATAAATAGCAGAGTTTACATACTTCAAATGACCGGCAACGATCCTTGGCTTGATTTACAATTAGAAAACAGACCATTTCTGACGGCCACCTATGAAGGAAACACTTTGTCTATTGAAAAATGTATCGCATGTGTGGATTACTAGTTAAAACGACTCAATAGGAAGACGGAATACAAAGGGAATACACATAGTTGTGCACACATGTTCGATCTTTTGTCGGACGTTGATAAAGTAACGTTCATACATATATTTATATCAATAAAATAAAATAGGTATGTATGTATAAATGTGTTCCTTTTTCTGCAATATGATCTAGATACTTGCCTATTTTGTCTTAGAACTTTAGCAAATTCGTTCAAATTTTGGAATTTCACGCGTTGGTATGCTTTAGATTGGACGGTTGAATGAAACATTAGAATTTCATATTTTAATACATATGTATAATAACCTGAGTAAAACGGAAACCTGTGTATAAAGGAAAATATTTTGGTCCCAGTCGATTCCGTTTTAAACAGGTTTCACTGTATATACCTACATATATGCAGGATTGTGCGCATTGCTACAAAGCAAAATCACTGACTAATTTCCTCCGAGAACACAATATTGCTCTTCTTGCTTGGTGTGGCAATTCGGGAGATCTTAATCTGTTCGAGAATTGCTGGGCACTGTTAAAAGCCAATGTGAAACAATCAAACATCCCAAACTTAGTAAGAGTTTCTAATTCATTGGCCATCTACTGCATATTCTGTCAGATATCGAGTTATCTTTAAAATAAAGCTATAGATAAATTAACTCTCAGATACATGTCTTTATTTGGCAGATAACTTCTATTCAATACTCAATAAACGCTTCAGTGTATGTAATTATCTTACGGGTAAAATTGTATCTACCAGTTAATTTATTTATCCTCACGTTGATAAACCCACTCTAATTTACGTATGTAAACACATCCGCATACGCAATAAATGTGCTAAAATGTATTAAGGTTAATATTTGATACTTTGGTGATGTCATTCTAGGTAAAATTTACCATGTTTGAATTGTTTGCATACAATTTCCAATTAAGTGGATTTCCGTTTTAGAAAATTTGTTGGTTAGTATCATTTGGCGTGTATCATCAATCATTACAAGCAATAAATCAATAGTATAATAATATATAATATAGTGTTGTCACATATAAACAACTACAGTCCCAGGCCACAATGTTAGGGTCACCTAAAAATTTTTATATTTTATCTTTGACCTAACATAATTCCCAGAAACCTGGTTAAAGTTGAGAATATGAATATTTAGTATTTACTTAATGTATTTTACGTATTGTTGGGTAATAAAAGTGTAGGGCGTTTCCTAATTAATTTATACCTGGGATATACTCCATCGTCCGGTATCTTAGAAATTGTCGAGTGAAGGAGTACAAATATCTGAGCGCACAATTCGTTGACGTCTTTCTGAGGCCAATTTAAAATGTAGGGGTCCCGTCAAAAAACTGAAACTACCACCAGCAATGAAAGATACGATATCCGTGGGTAAAACAACATAAAAACTACACAATTGACGATAGGTAAGATGAGTTAAACCTAAATTTTTCTTATCCTCATAGATTGTATTCAGCGATGAGACAAAAGTAAAGGAGGCAACGGAAAGAGCTCATTTAGTTAGAAAGCACAAGCTTAAGCGAGTAAGTGAAGACTCTGTATTAAAAACCATGAAACATCCACCATCGGTGATAGTGTGGTCATGAATATCATCAAAAGGTCCTGGACCGCTATACTATTGCGAAGGTACCATGAATCAACAGCTATGCATACATGTATTGAAACAAGTTCTAATGGTGTATCTGAATGACTTGGAGCCTAACGCAGGCCCCTACACCTTTATGTACGATAGCGCCCCTTGCCATAAGTCAAAAATAGTTAAACATCTCCTAAAGTCGGTGAACTTGCCAGTGTTACCATGGCCGAAAAACTCTTCCACTTTGAATACGATAGAGAATGTTGGAGTGTGTTAAAGTCGTTTATCTATTCCAGAAAAATAATACAAAGACAGAATTAATAGCAAATATCAGCTTGCATCAATACTATGTATGCCGCAAAGGATTAACGATGTGAGCAAGGCAAAGGATGGAATAACAAAATATTAATATATTACGTGTACACATCATTTTCTTATACTTTACAATAAATTTATGTGTTTAAATTATTAATTCGTTTCAATATTTCTATAAAATCGCTGTATTAGTGGTGTGCCTAATACTGTGGCCAGGGACTGTATCTACTTAAGATTTATAATCATGCCCTGGGTGTTATACATGACCTTATTATTAGTTAAATCATACACAAATCATTTCTATAAAACTTTCGTAACATGGGTCGAACTACGGCGCGATAGCAAAACGGCTTTGTAGGAACAAATCCCCTCATCAAGTGATAAGGTAGCTAAAATAAGAAGGACGCTGAGTTGACTTATGACTAACGTAGGAGAATCAACGCCAAGTAAACGCCGGCTCTTGATGACCATCACCCATTTTATACAACTGTATGGAAGAGAGATTTTGGACGACAGCTTACGGCAAGACAAGTACGAGAATCGTATAGCCTTACGACACCGACTAGAGCATTAGCGTTCTCAGAATCGCCAGCTCATATCCTACGGTTTGCGAATCGAAATTCTGATACACATACTTACTGGCACAGGGATCTTACAAATTCTCGAGTGCGAGAGCTCGAATAACTACGAAGAAGTACTACAAGAAGCAGTAAGACCTTTGACGCCGGATAACGTCGTGCAAACAATGCTATTTGGAAACAACCACCGCTAGAAGATCGCCATGTTCGTCAAGAAGATGCTGTAGAAGAAGAGTGATATCTGAACAAAGGAGACAGTCAATCGAGGGTAACTACGAGGTGTCATCCCAAAGTAATTCGACTAGCGGTGTCGAGTTCATAACCTGATAAAGTCAGGTTTTTTGGTTTAGTGTGTTTAGGCGGTTTCCCCAGTTGAACAAGACGACTTGAACCAAGACAATTTCAACTTAATAATAATACGACAATATCAACAAAATTTTCGTGTACAAATTTTCAAAAGCAGCGTGTTTTTTAAATTCATTTTGTTGTTATTTGAGGAACTTGGAGAATTTACACTTAAAATATTCTTAAAGTTATACCTTTTTTCTCTTATGCTGGGCTTATATGGTATAAGAAATGAAGTAACAACTCTATTTTCAAGAGAAAAGTTAACGCATAAAATTGTAAAATAATTTGCAACTATTCAACTTTTTTATGAATATCTAATTGTCACCTTATACTACGGAAAATATGACATCGGCAAGACGGATTTTCATGAATTGGATCGTTTGTACTATTGATGGAAATACAGCTTTTATTATGCAAATCCGAAAGAAACAGTGGAGTTAAAACGCGGATAAAATGTGTAGCATAAAAGATAAAATGTCGATTGTTATTTCAAAGTTTTGAATTGTGTTCTGCTGGATTTCGTAAGAAAACATCGAAAATAATCTTATATAAAAACGAAACATCTGAGTCTGAAAAATCGAAGAGAAGCGACAAATATATACGGAATTCTGTGAGGTTGGACGACACTTCAGAGGACGAAATAAGATAGGGCTGATGTTAGAATATGTACTATGTCGTATATACATAGGTTCGTGTCGCTGCGCGATAAGCCAATCATCCAAGAACACAACGTTATCTAGGGTAACATCTCTGTTTTGTATTTATTTGAAAGAGAATCCTTTATTAGAACAGCTATATTTCAAGATATCATTTCATGTAAAAAATGTTTCATGTTGTTGACCTCATATTATAATAGAAATTTATTTCGTCCAAATGAAACGTAACACACTAATTTCATTAAGGTAATTCGGTGTATTGAATAAAGAACGTTTTGTTAGTATTTTGTACTTCACTTAATTGGTATAATATGAGTTAGTCCGTCAGAATAAACAGTACCGAAAATAACAATTATATTTATTTTTCCGTTAATTAAAAATGCTGACCATTTTGAACAAGCACACAAGCTTCATACCGCTTTTGCATGTTACTAAACATATTTATAAAAAGTGGTTGATTTAAATGCTGAAAAATGCTTTTTGCTACAGTTCTACAATATTCTTCGATGGATTTTCTCTATGAAATATTGTTTCTTTCGTCATACCTCAAATGTATGTATGCGTCAGGTGGTGTCAGATCCGGTGAATGAGAAGGATATTCAAATTCTGTTCCTCCGAAAATTATTCTGTTATTAAAATGCTGACGAAGCTATAGGGCACCTTGCACCATCTTGTTGAAACACTTGTGTAGCCCGTAGATTTCGTGCACGGTAAAAGGTTTGTAAATTTCTCATAAAAGGTACAATAATTTTCTCTCTGTAACATTCTTGGTTGACAGTAAATTGATTCTGATTATCGTTTTCAACAAAATAAGTATGTACCAATTATTCCAAGACCAGAAACCATGCACAAAGTGGTAACTCGGACACTTGACGTTGTTTCTCTATTCGAGGGGTTTGTCGATTAATATAGGCGTTAAGATGAACGTGACTCTCGTCTGCAAACCATTAATATTTTAAGAGCATTAAGCAGAATACAGTAAATTGCTCTTGTCTGTTTCCAGCGTTTAGTCGTTGTCCAAATTGAATATGGTAGGGATAACCAAACATTGGTGTGAACAAACAACGTGTAGATAGTAGGTCTTACAAGATTGCATTGCGGTGATTAGTTCAAAACACATTTTGCGTTTTCTTTAGTACAGTCTATGTTTCGACGGTCTAAAGAACATTGACGTTGACACAATAGACTACAAGTGCGACGAAATCTTTCAAAACCTAATATCACACTTTTACTGGGTGGTGCTGTATTAAACTGTTGTTGATATCTAACCATTTTCAATTCATATTCAACTGCAGCGTCATTATTTAATCAGCATTTGTTGATGTCATTAAATAGAAAGTACAAACCAAAGTGTTCTAAGTCAGATAATGGTTGTATATTTAACTTTAATTAAATATATGTATATTATCTCTCATATGCAGGTATAATTATATATTTTCAAACCGTGCAAATGCTGTTCACTTTATAATCGTGTCATTGGAAAACATTTTCCCGTTTAGAGATATAACTTTCGAATTTAGTATTTATTCCTTGTAATCTACTAATTATGTTCGATTTTATATATTTTAATTTAGTAGTATTCGTTTTTCAATACATTTTGATAGCATCTCAAACAGAACTTTCCCGCTGATTGTTTTTCTGTGATTTGTAATTGAATTACGACTAACAATAAGTACCACCACAAAGTAAAGTATATGATTACGACAGTCCATACATCAGCCGCAGTTGTCACTTCATTATCAATTTATATCTTTATTGATTAAATAACTATGAAATCTGTTATACCGTAATAAAGATAATTTTTTACAGTTCTAGAATATGCCATAAAATTTGGTATGTTTCATTTAAAATTTGGATGTAGTTGCTATATCTAACATATTTGATGCTCAATTGTTTGTTTTTTGGATATAACAAATATTAGCAAATTAAATGTGGAACAAATTTTCTCCTACAACATTTTGTCATATCTCTAACAGTAGCCGAAGTATGTATCCGCTGTGACAGCTAAAATCAAACAGACTGTAGATGTAGTTACGTGAACTTTTTTGAAATAGTTTTGTACTTCTTCTATTGTGTGAATAAGAATCCAATTTTAATGCATGATTGATTCATACAATACAGATGCATACAATACAATTCTCGACAAGTGAGCAATATTTTATATTCGAATTTATATCGTACATAGATATGTATGTACGCTAGGTCTAATAAGTTCGTGGACACGGCAGGTAGGCTATTGCTGTCCTTCTCCGACCTTCTTCCATGTACATTTCGGATGTGAAAGATAGCAAGCTTCAGCAAGGGTTGCCTATCTGCCGTGTCCACGAACTTATTAGGCCTAGTGTACATATGATTTGATACAGATGATTCAACGGTGATTACAATTATAGTCATGTTGACAATGTATGTTAGTAAGTTAAACACGCTCTTTCAGTTGGCATGGTCGAAATTGGGTGTTACCCTTTAAAAAAATTATCAATGACGTCATATCTCAAATGACGATTATGTCACAAATATGGGTCGTATGTCGAAAAGTGCCTTTGTTTAAAACAAAATCGACATGTCAGAGGATTTTTCGAAAAACTCTCAATTTTAGAAATAAAGAATTTATTCGAAAGCACTGTACGTATGTATATGGGAGTGGTCGGTTATAAGAAGCAAAATAAAAGTATCAGGAACACGAACAGAGTTGTTAATTAAATTATTTAAAAGTATTTATTAAAAAAACTCCCTTGATAAAGGAATACTCCTCTTATGCTGTAACTCATTAACATAATTTATGTGATGGCAAGATATTATTATGTCTTCATACATTTCTTCATTGTTGTGCAAAGATCACATACGTTCGAATTCTAACAAAAAAAAAATAAGTAAAAATAAAAATTCTTAAATCACTTTCGTTTACTCGCAACCCAAAAAATTGACCTAAAAACGAAACTCGAAAATGCGTTTCATTATATTTTCGCAGTTTTATTCTTAAATAAATCATTTTGAGCGGGAAAAATTTATTTTTTAACTAGTTTGAAACAATTAGGCAAAAAGTAATTTTATTAATATAGTAATACTTGAGTAAAACACTTTCTATTACAAAAAACATTACTGACAAATTCCGTACGTGATTAATGGTGGTGTTTTCTTGTATAATACATTTACAAAGAAACAAAGGAAGTTTGGACGTTATGAATGATTGATATGTAGGAGATCGAGCTTTATCAGGTTTAATAACAGAGTTAATCAAACTTAATGCCGAGAAAACTTTTGTTGACAGATTATAAAATTAGAAAGTGTCTTCAGCAGCAATATTGCAGAAAATCTTGGTCAATCGTAATATATTTAGGAGCAGGAGAATATAAATATATGTAGATGCAGTAACAAAGTTTGCGGTTATTATAGTATGGTATGTAGTTTTAGCCTGCACTGAGTTTTGAAAGTTTAGTTTTGTTGTTACATTAAACATTGTCAATTGAATGGTATCGAAGTCTAGTTCTCTATTATGTTTTAAATGTAACTAGTTCTGTGTTACAAATTATTATTATACATTATCGGAACGCTTAAAAATAGACAGTTAAATTCCACATTTGAAAGTCCGTCTTAGTAAGGGGCTCGTTAGTATGGTAAACGTGCAAAGCTTTAATTGTGGTATTATATATTAATTAATTATTATCGCTTCAGAACAGATGTTTAAACCGTCGTCACTCTACATATTTGATATTGATATTGTACTGTTGAACAACTTACTAATTTTGTGCCATTTTATTTGTAAAATGGAGTATCACAGCCTTACTGTTAATGGTATTTAGTATTTTAACAAAAATATGTTTAGTTGAGTTTTTCTATTTTGACTTTTTTTGTTGCGTGGCGGAAAAGAGGTGGTGGTAAATTAGTTCTATATACGACAAAGACGAAATCCTTTAAAAAATATAAAAAGAGATTTCTAATAGTAATACAAAAACAGCATTTAGTTCAATTATTTTTTTAATTTTTCGATTTAAGGTGATGTTATGTAACATATACGACAGGATAACTTAATGTTAACATTTACTTAACTTATTTGTTTTTAATTCTGCGAGAAAATATTTTATTTTAAGTCGGACGTAATCACAGGCTGAAAAACTATTTCCTTGTAACAGATGTATCCTTCATGTATTTTAAACGAACGATATATTTATTGCAATACTTTATTTCTTGACCTAATCAGAGCTTTTCTGTGTATAACATGGATAACAAACGTTGTGCCACTGTAACCTTCTGAATTTTCTTATCTACATGTAACACTTAAAGCAGACGCTTATACAGAGCTTTTACTGAGAATCAAAACCCACGTGACCTCTGACGTAAGATGACGTAAATATTATGTTGGTAACAAAAGAAATATTTCTAACTTTTCTAACCAGAATGTCGCAAAATAATATAAGTAATAACGGAAACTATTTTCAACACTTCTTGTAATTATTTTCTATCAGTAACTTGGGATTACTTACAATATAAACCTAACCTATTAACTGAAAATATGTAAATGAAAACTTCTGTAGGAATTTATTTATTGCAGATCTAACAGGTCTCATGGGTTTTAGTATTAAGTAAAAGCTCGATATTAATATGTATGTATTTAAAATTAATAAATTGTTTATTAGTTATGCAATTATCATTAAACTTATATCACTGATAGCGACCATTAAGATTAAGATTTTTGTGTAAATGAATTTTTGTTAGAACCTCAATCTGGCCAATTATGATTAAAATAAAAACTAGGGTTTCTAGTAAAGTCGTATTAGCGTTGAAGATACAGGAAAGAATTATTAAGAAAAGTTGTTGCTAAATAATACGAATACGAAGTTTCGCTTGAAATTTTGCTACATTTTTTTATGAACTCGAAAAAATGCCTCATGATAGATAGATCGAATGTAGAAGTCAAATGTACAAGTGGACAAGTTGAATAATTTCAACCATTTCAGCAATAGTTAGTCGTTGGTCATTCATTACTAATCAAAAAAATAGAATGACACTTAAGTAAATATTTCTGATATTTGACGTTTCAAATAATAATAATAATAAAATAATAATTGTTTTGATTGTTCGTTGCACTTTTGGTATTTGAGATAAGAATTTTTTTAACGAGTTAATACAAAAATGTAGTAAAATTTCAAAATTAAAATTTTCCAGCGAAACTTCGTATCCGTATTATTTTAGTGATTGGCAACAACTTTTCTTAATAATTTTTTGCTCTATCTTCAACGCTAATATTTACTAGAAACCCCAGTTTTTATGTCAATCATAGTTGGCCAGATTTAGACTCCACCAAAAATTCATACATACAAAAATATAATAATGCTCACTATCACTGATAAGAGTTTAATAATAATTGCGAAACTAATAAACAATTTATTTGGTTCTCATATAAACTGAAACACACTGTATATTACACTAATTTGAACCTGGAAACCAAGACTGAAACAATTGCGATCTTACAAATTAATGAATGAAATATTTGAACCAATATCCCAATATTCGACACATAAGTTAAAAATGTATGTAATACATACATATAATATAATATATGGAATAAAATAGAATGGATTATTACAAATTCTTTGCAGACGGTACATTTATCATTTCGTCCTTATTTTAAAGTTTGGTTGACGTTATTTTAATAAGTACAAAAGGACCACATTTTAAAATTAATTTGACTCATACAGGATGTACCAAAAAAGAGTATCACGTACATATTTATAATTTTTTTAAATGTAATGACCTACAGATTTCTATTGAAGTGAATGAACTTTCAGATCCTTCGTTCACCAATAAAACAGTTTTTCTCTAAAATGCAACGTTGCCAGATTATTGAATTTTTATATACATATTTTTGCCGAAATCACTACTTTCGTTAAAGTTTAATTCCCCCGTCATTTTTCATTTAATTTTATTGAAATTTCGCAAAAAGTTTAAATCGCGATCATTTTCTCTCAAAAGAGTAGAATGTTGTGTGTTTATTATACAGGGTGCATAAACATTATTTTAATATCAATATCTTCAATTTCATTTTAAGTAATTTTTTTAAATGGAATGCACTGTATCTAGTAGTGCGTATCTATAAACAATTTCTTTACCTTTGAAATGGTCCCAACATTTCTACTTTTACCTGTGGCTGTCTTTTTTTTAAATTGCAATTGAAGTCCCACAAATATGAAAGTGGGTAATTACTAGGGATCTGTAATTCTTTGTTATGGCTCAATTAAGCAGGCGAGTGGGAATTCTGATTTTTGCCAAGTAATCATTGAGCTGCTGAGTAATATTGCTGTTTGTGAACCACAATAAATTACCTTCGTCAAGAATTAGTAAATATGTTCTACGTTATTAGTGAATGTTTTGGGAACTTTTGCTTCATGAGTGTATGGGTACGAATGCTGCATGTACTACTATATTATGAAACAACATTATGAACAAACACTTATCTGTTGTAATATTTGCCATTTTGTTCTTAATAATCCTTTTTTACCACAGCGTAAAAATATAATTCGAGCTGACAGTTTATTTATTCCAAGTAAGAAAGAACGTACTGGAGGGCTTATTTCTAGTTTCTTCAACCAAAACTAACACCAATCAACGCGACATCTAATAATTAATAATAGAATCTAGACAAAACATCGATATATTCATTTTATTTATAAATGGAAAAATGTATATATTTTTATTGATCTATGTATATAGGTTGCGGATATAGAATTTCCATTCTTATCCTCCGTTACAGTAATGACTTGACGACGAGAACCTAGATGGAAATCGATGCTTGTCTGTCTCCTGGTGTATACTGAACATTGAGTGCAACACAGATCTTGCTTGACCCTTCTTAATGCCTTCCATTCAATCTTAGATGAATGAAAGCACGAGAAATGTCATTTTGTCAGCGATAAATGAACCTCGGTAGCGCGAAATATGAGCGGGCTATTTTATGGGTGAATAAAGCGCGGACAATAAGTTTATCCAATTTTAGCGATAAACCGTACGGATATCATTTGAATTTTACCGGCGATAAAAAATCAGGCCGCAGAATTCTAAAAAACAGCAGTTATTGATTTTTTGAAAATCACATTCTACGGAATACTGTTTGTGTAATGGAATTTATAAATTCATTTGGCAGTAACATCAAATTTATCACAGAAACGGTAATTGCAATTAAAAATACCTTACTCCAAGAATTGATACTTAGTTTGTATGATGACATCGAAATTGTGATCATATAAAAAGCATGTTGTAATTTCAATACAGTTTCTCTTGTAAGATTTCTTTCTTTGTTGCGTTACTTAGTCTCCACAATTATTATAACTTTCTTAGATTAGTTTAAATGTACCAAGACAAAAGAGAGTTAGATTGGAAGGATCCAGATCTTACAGGGAAGGTTGTCACTGGAATTTAATATCACCATCTGTGTAAAATTGTAATATAGAACCAAATTCGAAAGTTTGAAATAAATTTATTTTTCTATAGCAGAGGTTAAACTTCGTTTTTATCAACTTATTTGAGTAGACTAAGTAGCACTTTAACCGCAAGGGTAGATAAAGTAACATTTTAGCATCAAGGGTAGATAAAATGCTTTATTTTTTTAACCATTTTATTCAATTAAATTTACAACTATATTAGTGCGAAGGATTAACATAAACTTCAATTGTACAGTTAACGTTGTTACTAACATCTACATACGGAACACCACTACTTCTAATTGTTTGGTTGGACAATTGTACAGAGGTACTGGGTTGATTTTCCGGTCCAACAAGTATACGCTTGGAGACAGCAATCTTACTGCCTACCGATTCTTCAATGTATGTTTCTGCAACGGATGACGATTTCCAACCGCCCAAGCGTTGCACTGTTACCAAATCGGCAACAGAGTTTGCTAACATGGTAGCTGCAGAACGACGGAAACAATGCCCGGTGTACATTTCTGAATTTGGTAGCTTCAGGAAATCCGCAATCTTGTTGGGTATCTTATATATGGTGTTGATCCCCACCGATTGAGTAGTGCATTTTTTTTGTCGGTAGTTGACAAAAAACTTATTGTGAGGTACGTTTGTGGGGCGCAAGGTGCTGTATTTTCTCACAATTTCCAAGAAACTTATTCCACATTCCTTGTCAGTAATACAAAATGACCTATCTTGCTTGGTTTTAGTATCAAATAACGGAACGACTATCACCGATTTTCTGTCGTCCACATCAGACACTTTTAATTTGTGCAATTCATCGGACCTGGTCGCTCCATGCACACCAAAAATAGTAATAACCTGGAATTCCAAACACAAATATCAGCAACAATAATTATAATTATAAAACTCTAACCTTCATAAACAGATAGACGTCATCCGGAGCTTGTGTCAGAAATTTAATAATATCATCTGCTTCCAAGATTTTGGACTTTTTACCTTTGTATCCACCACTCAGGTTTTTCATTAAATTAATTAACTTGCCAAATCTGTTCAGATATTATGATATTGTTTGGTATTACATTCAAAAGCACTTGGAAATGTCAAAATTTTCAATTATCAACAACGTACGCTTTAGCATGGAATAGTATGACCATAGCGAGGATGGCTTCACTTGCTTCGATTTTTCGCTAAAATATGCCAAAAGTACTTTTTCACTCATACCAGTGATTTTATTACTGCTTTTCCATTTTTTAAAGGACTGGTATTCTCTCTCATATATTAACCTGGATTTTTGAGGCAATAATCGTCCTTCTGCTTCCATCACTGTCTCCTCTATATCTGGTGGCAGTTTTTCCTCTTTTACATTTATTTCTTCGCTAAACATTTCGCACATTCTTCTTACACAAAACGCAAAATAAAAAAAATTGTTGATAGAGTAATCCATAGCAACGGAGCAACACAACTACGATAATTGTGCCAAAAATTGTAGGTACCTAATTTGTATCCACACAAGGCCTGTTCGTTTGAATTGCTAACTTTGGTAAGTTTTGTCAAAAATAGCAAGTGTAGCAGATTAGAAACAGCAAATAGATCTGTTTCAGCGGATAAATCTGATTACAATCGACTGCTAAAGTACCGAGCCTACCGAACAGAACATTCACCTAAACAACGCAATAACATCAAAAACCAATCAAAATCTGTATTACACGCTTGCGTTTGCGTATAACACGTGAGCGTTATGATCTGCTATTATTGCTCAACACTTGGAGCTTGAGCAAGTATAGCTTGCTACTTCTGATATACAGCAATTTGCTGAATGCAAACGAACGAGTGTCTCGACGTCGTCTCGACGCTAAAAAACGCTCTCAAAGATAAAGTACCATTTTATCGTCTTGTATAATAAATAACTATTACTCCGCTCGACGACACTTATATTTTATATACTGAAAGAGGAAAGTTAAAACAGAAGAAGTTCAATCATGTGATGGCGCTGGCTTCAAATAACGTGCCACTATCTGATCAATGGTTTTATGAAGAAATAGAAACCTACCTCTTGGATTTCATTAATCCAGAACTCGTCACCTCGTGCTCCAAATGTGACGATAATTCTGATTACTAATGTCCGTTCTGTGCCTACACTATTAAAAATTATTAAAGACTGTTAGTTTATTAAATGAGAAGTGGTTCGCATGAAGTTTTCTTGCAAACAAATATTGTAAAAATAATTGAACAACAAAACTATGCAGAAAGTAGACATGTCCATTGTTATTGTTATTATTAGTTGGCACAAATACAATCACAAAGTGGAATAGGTTATCTACATGTAACCACCATATGGTAGTCATATTTAATCAGTATTAATTTTGTGAATAATGGCTGGAACCGTTTTTTGCCTCCTCTGAAAAAGTTATAAAAGTGGAAATGTCCATTTCTTGCAGTGCCCCCTTCTACATATGTATTTAGCGGTTAATGGGCACAAAAGGGAAATATTTGCGGTACATATTCCACTATGTGCAGGCAAACACACAAAGTATGAGCATCAAAGCAGACGTACAATTGATTATAACAAAATGTTTCCTATGCTTTCTTTAAATCAGTTGTAAAAAAAATATAACGTCTTTCTTTATAATGTGTTTCAGACAAAAATTAATTTAATTCTGTAAACAGTATTTATGTGTGTATTTATCATAATTTTCATATTTTTGAACGATTGAAGAGCAATTTTTGTTTTATTACTGCTGTTGTTACCATTTTCTTTTTGCTTAAATGTACTTTTTGTACTTGGATTGTTCACATAATATTATATCAACTTAATCACTCTTAGAGTATATTAGATTTCTAGTTTTTAATAAATCGTTTATTCTTTAGTTCTGTTATGGTCTGCAATATATTATTCAGTATCGGAAATTAAAAATTAAATCTCGTCTGAACAATATTTCTACAGTAACTATTAAAGATATACATTCTTTATCCCAAACCAATCTACGAGATGAACAAGAAATCAATTTCCTTTTTATTATACTAAAAACGTCTATCTCAAATACAGAGCTAAAACATCTGTCCAATCCAATTTCTATCCATTAATGAAGTTACTTTCGAACACTTGATCTGTTACTGTTCCTATTAAAAAAAGGTGTTTCTGTTGGCGCACCGATTCAACTTCATCTTTAATTTAACCGGAACACGGGCGCAATAATTACGATTCAATAAAAAGCGACGCCGAATTACAGAACACCGCTCTACGAAGTGACTTCAACACGAACACTTCGTTATTGACTGTTGTGTTAGATTTATATACCTAGATAATTGTATAGGAATGCAAAGTTGTATAACCATAATTGCTTGATATTGGTAAGTGAGACGAAAATGTTATATAATTGTGTAATTGGTATGTAAATATTATTAAACAAAATTAAATCTTTGATATTAAGAGCTGTCTGTTTACATATTGCTTTTTCAATCTAAGATTCGGCGGAAGTAATGAAGAACTGAAACCAAGATAATCCAAGCTTTAAAAGTACTATCCAGAGCTATGGGGTATATTTAGCAAAAAACCATAGTGGACCATTGCATAAGGAAAAAAATGTCTCATATTTTCTAAGATTATCAAACAATCTTTTACAATACATTTAGTATATGTATTTTTATGACCTTTTAACTTATCTTTATTATCCAGATAGTTTTCCACTTGTTAGGTCAATGATAACACTTGCAATTCGAACAAAAGTCAAATTTATTCCAAAACCTTTACAATATATATAATCTGGTTTTCGTAACAACTTCTTCAGTGGAATAAAATTGACATTTATTTAGTGTCAAATTATAAATAAATAACTAGTCATGCCTATCAACAAAATTATCAGTCAAGAGCTTAATTTTATAAAATTCAGGCGTGATTAGGTGATTAAATTATTATAAATAATACTTAAATTTTCTATATCTGTTCTAAAATTGACCGCGTTATTTTCTTTTTTAATGTATAGCATTTCATATATCAATCTTTTGTTATAACTATTTTCTTTTTTTTAAATCTTAACATTTTCAAAATCAAAGTTATGTCGTAATTCTTTAGAATGCTTAGACAAAGCAGTTTCCGCGGTTATGTTATGCGTTATAGTGTATTGATGATTATACAGTCGTTTTTTAGATACTGTCTAGTTTGCCCTACGTAACATTGTGTGTGTAATAAAGGAATCCTTAATTGATAAATGCATAATTTAGAAAATTTTTAAAGGAAATTAACATTATTCTTTGAAAGAAAAATGGGGCTCAATTAATCAAATAACATTATTTTTGCGGTAATTATCATAGGTTTCAATGGTGTAAACAAAGTGTAGAAGCCTAGCCTACGGTCAATAATGGCATGTCATAGCTAGTACCATAAAGTCTATGTCTACGGCAGCAGCAAAATTTAATTAAAACAATTTGCTTTGCAGAAAAAGGGTTAGTTACTTACATAAACGATTCAAAAAATGAAACTTGTTTATGGCGGTGTGTAAGTATTTAATAAATAAAAAATAATATAATACATGTTAAAGTATGTAGTTTATAATGGTTTGACATGTTTTCCTCATTTACTTAAAACAATATTAAGTGAAGCTTTCCGTAGCTCGCATAGACATACACATACACACAATGTACTTGTACTACAGTCTTGAAGTATACTTGCTCTACATTTTAAATGCGTTTAACTCGTAAGTAGTTTGCATTGAATATTTCGTTTCGTTCTGTGGCTTCCATTTGACAGACAACTTTATGCATTCTGCTGCCAATGAGACACTTGTGTTGACATTTGTACCTTCTCATTTTTGATCGGACCTCTTTTCTTGGATTAAACAAATGACGAAGATGCCGTTCTTCTGGGTCCGGAACACCCCACTCTACATCTGGTTGAAGCAAATCAATTAAGCGCCTTCTTCTTAGATAAACAAAAAATTGAATTATTGCACCACAGAACACAGGCGAAGCGATTATAAATAGTATTATAAATTGGGATATCATTTTAGAGCTGCAAGATACTTTATAAAAGTTATATATTGTTGTGGTACTATATACCAGGGGACACGTATACCAACAAATTTTCCAGAATTGTGCGGGCTGTTTTCCAGTAATATAATGTATATCATCTCCTAATGCTTGTACACTATATACCCATAAAACGAATATGGATTGAATTGTAACTGCGAGTACTTCAGAAAAAGTTGTTGTTTCGTGAACAAATAGTACTCTATCCTCAAATTTATGGTGTGGCATTAGAAAAGATCCAATTACTGCACCAAGGAAACATAACATCCCTAATAAATATATACGATATTTCATCATGTACGGAATGTGGTTTACGATACTAAACAGTATAGATAGTAATCTGAAAGTTGAATTCAAGAGTATCAAGCAGATCATTCCTAAGAAGAAAGTCACACACCAAATTTGAGGAGCGTTAAGATATGATAAGTAGCCTGGAACATATACAAACGAAATATCATATGAAAAAATGTACTTGTAGTTAGTGATGTTGAATTTGGTCTTTACTTCACCAATACCAAGTATTCCATGACTAAACACACTAAAGAGTACTATCGATAAAATTATAGTCACTAAAAGGCTTGTACACCAAATATCTGCTGATGTCGAAATAGTCATGCGAGACCCACTCATTATATGGAACGTCTGCCCTAGCGCCATAAACTTTGTTGTTTTCGTAACTGCTTTTGCCCATTTAGAAAAAACGAATAAGTTCTCGCTGTGTAAGGTAAATATAAAGGCCATTCCTTGAGAGCTACCATATGTAAAGATTGTACAAATTAACATTAGCAAGAAGCAAACCCCAAAAATCAATTCTAGCAGCAATACGATTCTACTTCTTCCATTAATTGCAATATTCACAACTGCAAATAATATTAACCAAGATATCCATAAAGAAACGAATCTCTGCAAAACCGATGCATTGTTGTCCATTGGATTATCCATATATATGTATGTCCAAAATAACTTCGCCGCCAATACAGAATCTGCATCTTTTGGTGCAATCGTATCATCAAAGCAATGCTCCGTCACGTTGTATGTTGTTGAGTTTAAAATATCCTGGCATTTTGACCATGGTAATGAAAGTTGAAATGATAATAAAAAGTATAGAAGTAGATCGCCTATGTAGTATATGCACTTAATACAACTTATTATGACATTTACAAGAAACATATAGCCTAATCCTTTCATAATTGGTATCATATATTGCAGATTGATTATACTATTTTGTGTATATTTTCCTAAACTTATCTGCATATATAACATCGGCAAGCAAATGAAGAACATTGCGGCAATCTCTTGAAAGGTAGCTGGTTCATCTTCGGTTTGAGTAAAATAACCCATGGCATCTGGAGTAACACAATAACACAATCCTATTAGAACATATTCACCCATAGACGACCACATATAATCGTATTTCCATTTTGAACTTTCTGGCTGCCTTAATTTGGTATCTTGCGATGCATCATGACGACTATAATTGTCCATGTTGCATACGTCATTTATGAGTTGACAAGCAGTAAATTATGGCAGTAGCGTTTAAGTAACTAGCATCCTAGCATGCTAATGTAGTTTGACAATATTTGTCAATCAATTAACGAAATCATAGTTCTTAGAAATAGCTTACTTGGTAGTATACGTGTAAGTAAGTTGTTAAGGTATAAACTATTGAGGTACTGTTCGATGCACAATATAACTTGTGAATTATAAATATTCGCAAAGAATATATTTTTATAATATGTAAGTTAAAGGTCGAAACTGGTTGTTATAAATATGACTACTACTTTTTCGTGACAGTGATATTTTAAAAGCGTTATAATGGCGTTATATGTGTATCACTCAAGACATTTTCAGTTTCGTGAAAAGCGATATATTTGTCTCCTATTTTGTTGGCATAATGTGGATATTTCATTCTTAAACTTATTATTATACAACAAACAATAATAGTAATTATCATAGCACGTTATACATATTTCCTTGAATGTTAAATTTACGCTACATTTTCGAGTTAGGTTATTTAAAGAACATGTGATACAAATGCAGAAATGTTACTTATAGTAATTGTCGCTTGTGGTGATGTTGTATGTTTCAATTATTATTTAATGTGCTGCAAATAAAAAATTAATGTCAGATTCTAGAAAATAAAAATATACGAGGAACAAGTTACAATTATTGAGAGTAGAAAGATTGATACAAGTTCTTAGAATTTTTATTTAAAATATGTTCAAAGTACCTAATTGCCATTTACAATAATGCACTTAACCATTTTCTCCTTCCATAGGTTAAAATTACACTTGCAACGAATAGTATATTCGGCCGAATACCGAATATTCTGCGGACTTCATCGCCGAATAGCCGAATATTAGGCAAACGTATTCGGCTGACGTATGAACGAGAAAAAAATGAGTAAACTACTACTTGAAAATGTAGAAAAATTAGTCTTTCTGAACCATAATTTTTCACTTCTAAATTTTCATTACGTAAATCAAATGCATAGACATTTGATCGTTTTATGTAAATTTTTATAATACGGAAGTTGTTTAAGTACGGACACTACTTTAATGATTACCAGAAAAATATATGATAATAATAATAATAATAATAATAATAATACGTTTATTGTCCAACAGATTGCCAGTTACAGGACAACAAATTTAAATATGTAGGTACATACAAAAGATAATTAAATTAAAGACAAAATTAAATATTAATTTTATTATAAAAAATGTCTTCATAGTGCAGATCAGCAGAGCGGCACATAGTAGACAGAGGTGAAGCTTGTAGTAAATTGGTCCTAGAGAAGGGTAAAGCAAAGGAAGAAGAGGAACAAGAGGAAAGTCTCGGGATACGGAAATTTAGAGAGGCAAGAAGAAAAGGATTGTCGATAGCGCCATGCACCAATTTCCATATAAAACGAGCTCCATGGCATTCACGGCGACAAGTTAAAGAATCCACTGCGCGTCTATCCAATAAAGTTATGTAATCCGTTCCCTGCTGTGGATAAACACCATCCGCCTTGAAAGAGAGGTATTTGAGGAAACGTCGCTGAACTTTTTCAAGCGAAAGTTGAAGATACACGTAATGAGGAGACCATACCTGTGAGGCGTATTCCAACTTGCTCACAACGAAACTGAAATATAATTTTTTCAAGAGTTCACTGTTCCGAAAAGATTTACAAGATCGGATAAGAAATCCTAGCGTTTTTGATGTTGACAAACAAAGATTGGCAATATGCGGTGCAAAGCTCATTGAGTGATCAAACAATACACCGAGATCCTGCACCGATTCAACTTTCTGCAACACATCATTGGCCATCAAGTAGGCGGTGAGAATTGGATCAACCTTTCGAGTGTACGAGACGAAACAACATTTATTGATGTTTAATTTTAAATTGTGTTTAGCACACCAGTCAGCCATATAATTGATGTTGTTTTGTAGATCTAGAACATCAGCCAAGTTAGTGATAGAAGTATAAGTTTTTCGTCAGCATAAGCAAGAACTGGACACGAGAAACTTTGCAATAAGTCATTAATATACAAAATGAAAAGTAAAGGTCCCAAATTAGATCCTTGAGGAACGCCTGAAGAAGGAAAGAATTCGAAAGATTTAAAACCATCGTAATGTACATAGTTGGATCTATTACACAAAACAAATAAGATTCAATTAATTTTAGTAAAGAAGTAGTGAGACAACATAATTTCTGGAGCAAGACACCGTGATCAATGCTGTCAAAAGCGCTGCTAAAATCCGTATATATCACGTCAACCTGGCCTTATAAAATTAGTATATCTTATTTTACTGATATTTAATCCACTTTTAAGTCAATTACAACACTCTAATTTGAATTGAGTTCTTGACTAGGTTTTTTGCCATGTTTTTCCCCAGTCCTTGAAGAGAATTGTTAGAGCTTGACAAAAAATACATTGATATAAGGAGCATTATTCTTATGATTATAATTTTACATTTCAAAAATATCTCCACTATTTGCTAAACATAATCCTATATATTACTGAAATTCTTTGTCTGTAGATAATTTTGTTGATAGGCATGGCTAGTTATTTATTTATTATTTGACACAAATTAAATGCCAATTTTATTCCACTGACGAAGTTGTAACGAAAACCAAACTATATTGTAAAGGTTTCGAAATAAATTTGATCTTTATTCGAATTAGAGTGT
>SMLS01067391.1:0-32255 GCA_004785975.1 Popillia japonica
TACCCAATTTTGAAATTCCATCATTCCACCAACACGATGTCAAAAATTTTGACAGCAGAACAAAAACAAACGAAACACGAAAGTTGAAGCGAAAACAACGAACGTAATACTTAAAAGCACTTATATACAGGATGAAGATAAAATGAGAGTCTGACAATCAAATTTTACTCTCATCCTGTCATATAACCGTGATTACCGGCAAAACACTTACCGCCGTAGCTGTGGCTATTAATCAGCTGATCTCGGTCGCATTCGGCTTCGGAAATCTCGTTGCTATCCTTGGAATCGTTGAATGAGGGATCGTGATTGCGCGGCGGTGGTGGTGGTGGTTCGGGGCTGTTGCTAGTCGGTTGTAAACGTAAAGAACCTAAGGACCTACGGCCGATCGAGCTGCGACTTCCGTATTGATCGTAGGGGTTGTTGTATCCGCCGTATTGGGAGCCGTACTGTTCGTCTTCTGGGGCGCAGTTAGCAGGATCGTCGTATTCCGGTCCCGGTGAGTAGATGCTTCCGTTTCCTGTGGTGGTTAAATCCGATTAAGTTTTTAATGTTTCGATATGTGACGTAACACGCTAGGAGATGTATATACTTAATGTATACTTGCGTAAACCGTGTTTCTCAGATCTATTCTGATGAATTTGGTAAAAAAAAAATCAAAAAAGAACATTCAGAGAGCTGCCAATTATCTTAAGAGCATGCAGAACTAGAACTAAATAGAGGTAACACTTCAGCTCCTCGCCAAATTCGTTTAATCGCAGCTTATGCTGACTCATTCATGCTGGTTTAAACGTGAATTGATCTAGAACTAAGATAGAACACACTAAGACGTTAAACGTGAATACTACTGATGATCCAATTGAGTAAATATGAGAAATGTATGCATTATGTACAATTTTCAAAGACGTCGCCTCAAGTTAAAGGATGATTCATGCTAATATGACAGTACGATCACATGAAAAATTGGAAGAATGTGGTGCTAGATGAGCTAGAATGACAGCTACCGTCACAAAAACTGGAAACGCACAACTGGATTGGTATATGTTGGCAGTTTCATTAAGGGAGCGTTCCGTAACATGATGGTGGGTGGAAATAACGGGGAGGTCTTATTCGCATTTAGCCCCTCCCCCAGCGAAGTGGGTGGTCCGGAAATTGTGACAACATAGAACAAAATCGATCTGACCCACGTCTATATAGATTATAATAATCATGCAGAAATGGCGAGGTTTTGTGGCTGAAAAAAGGGAAAATCATATCTTTAATAGTGGCGGAACCAATCTGTTGTGTTGAGGGTTTGAGTTGGGGGGCGGGGCATTCGGAGCCCAGGCTAGCTCGAAGGAGTGCTAGCTTCCTTAATTGGATTAGAGCAATTACCTGTTGCAGCTAATACCGGTTGAAGGAAATACCGGTCGGTGCGGATACCGGTCGGAGCAAATACCGGTCGGAGCAAATAGCGGTCGGTGCGAATACTAATCAGAACATATATCAATTGGAGCCACTACCGGTCGCAGCAAATATCGTTGGAGGATATATCGGTTGGAGCAAATACCGGTCGGTGCCGATACCGGTCGGAGCAAATTCCGGTTGGTGCGAATACTATCAGAACATATATCAATTGGAGCCACTGCCGGTCGCAGCAAATATCGTCGGAGGATATATCGGTTGGAGCAAATACCGGTCGGTTCGGATACCGGTCGGGGCAAATTCCGGTCGGTGCGAATACTATCAGAACATATATCAATTGGAGCCACTGCCGGTCGCAGCAAATATCGTTGGAGGATATATCGGTTGGAGCAAATACCGGTCGGTTCGGATACCGGTCGGAGCAAATTCTGGTCGGTGCAAAAACTATTCAGAACATATATCAATTGGAGCCACTACCGGTCGCAGCAAATATCGTTGGAGGATATATCGGTTGGAGCAAATACCGGTCAGTGCCAACACCGGTCGGTGCAAATACCGGTCAGAGCGGATACCGGTCCGAGCGGATACCGGTCCGAGCGGATACCAATCACGAAGCTTGCTCGAAGGCGTTCCCTTTATTAGCTTCCTAAAGTGGACAAGTGGTTTATCATGATTGCCAAAGCGAATAAGGATGCAGGAGGGGAGCGGGTGGCGTGTTTGAAGATGGGGAGAGAGAAAAGGGGGAGTGAAATGCGGGAAGAAGGCCCGAGCGGATACTAATTAGGAGGCTTGCTTGAAGGCTTATTAGCTTACTTAAGTGGATAAATATCTCAGGGTTCATCATGACTGCCAAAGCGAATAAGCATCCAAGCGGGATTGTGAGGGGGGGGACGGGGGAGTGAAGGGGTGAAAGGGGGAGTAAAGGCAGGGAAGGAGGTCCACAAACTTGACCTCAAAATGGGTGTAAACACAACCCCTATTGCTCACGATCTCAATGCGCAGGGCTGCAAGCTTGCGGCTCAGAGAAATGGGACGGGTACGGCTTTAGCAGTCACGAAACTAGTAACGGTTAAGTGGGAACCAACCCCCGAGATCCCCGACGAACCCCCGCAGAAATGAGCTTGAAAGAATGATGCTGAAGCGGCAGGAAAGGTGGAGATAGAAGGGCCATATCGTCGATGTACAATTCGACGGAAACAAGGCATTGGAGAGGGTGGGGGTATTATGACGTGCGTAATGCTGTTATGGAGCGCGTAATCCCCATACAGTCTGTGGACTACGCGAACATCATTGGGCGGTTAGGGATGGTGACATTCTGACAGTTTTGACGGCTGAAGGAGGTCGTACATGTTATTGATAGAAAGTAGATGGTTTCGGACGATTCTAGACCAACACCCTCCCTAGAGGGTGTGAATAAAAATCGCTGCGGAACTCCTGCGGGGCTGACCTTGAAAGATAACGGACCTGAAAACGTCATTTGGTACGCTTGCTTGCTGCAGATTTCCAAATTTTGTGACGGTAGCGTGATTAATTTACCTCAAGATATCTAAAGAGAAATTAGATACATACCCAGTAGTCCTGACAGAGATAGTATTGAAAAAATTAGCTATAGTTTCGTCCTAATTTAATCAGCATAAACTGCATCTTATACTGAAGTGTTACATTCATAAAATTAAAGTCCCTATGATAATAAGAATAATAGCAATAAGCTGTATATACAGGGTGTTTATAAATAAGGCCATAATTATCATAGAGACTTAATCCATTAATCTTAAACCTTAATATGTAGCGTATCTTAAACGTTCCATATTAGAATATGTACCTTCAGGTCCAACCGTATCATATTGCCTATTTTGTCTGGGCATAGCACAATATGTACCTTGAGATCCAACTCTGTCGTAGCGCCTATTCTGTCTAGGCATCGATTGCGATCCGGCCCTGGAATGCATTTGATGCGGCGTATTCATTCCAGATGGTCCCATGGTACCTGCATGTGGATGGGGAAACGTTTGGAATTGCATAGCTTTAGTGGGGTCCATTTCTTCGCGGAAACCGAGCAGGTGGAAGGTGGCGTAAGGGCAGATTTCGTCGTCCATACCTTGTTTAAAACATCAATTTCGGATAAATAATAAATTTCGAGTAAAATCTAATTTTATACTTTGTTAGTCACTACTACTAACATCTAGAACGATTCAGCAAGGCAAGAAAATATGATAAAAATGTTTTATCTACAGAGATGTGAGGGTATCTTTTCCTAATTTGATTTTATTCGTATTGTATATATATATATATATTATGAGATGATTCGCTGTTTTTGGGGTCCCCATGCACATGCAATCAGCCTAAACCTAAAAGGAACTAAAACGAATTCGTTTATTCGAGGAAAGAAGTTGTACTACATCGAGACTTACTTTTTTTCTGAGATTTATATTAAATGCTGTTAGTATTGTAGTCACTCTTCAAAAAAAGAAAACACAGATTGTGTAGATACAGTAGCTACTAGATATTTAAATAATCAAGAAAATAAAAACCAATTTCGACAAAAAAAAGTAATTCGTGACGGCCTATTTGCACCATTTTTTCTTTAAAGCTCGTTTATAAACAGCATCCGCTCCAGCCGACACAACCAATCACTGCTGCTTGTTGGTGACATTACAGACTTAACCTCACCAAACGATAGAAAGTCTCTTTATGCATTACGTTCTACTATGCTCATCTACTGATTCTTGCGTAATCACGCTGCCATTCGGAGTAGAACCGCATATTCATGCATTTCGTAGCGGGTAGAGTGGTGCAGGCGGTCAAGCAGAAATTCTGCGAGTAGTGCGTCAATCTACCGCAATTTCGTTGCGTAATGTTATGTTTATTACCATTGAGTGAATACCGGACGGAACGGATACCGGAGAGAATACCGGTCGGTGCAAATATCGGTGAGTGCGAATATTAGTCGGGGCGGATATTGGTCTGAGTAAATATCGGTCGAGGCGGATACGGGTAGAAGTAATTACCGGTCGGGGCGGATACCGGTAGAAGTAATTCCCGGTCGGAATAAATACCGGTCGGTGCGGGTACCAGCAGGACCAACTACCGGTTGTTGCAAATACCGGTTTGTCCGATTATAGGTCGGTGCAAATACCGGTCGGTGTAAATATCGGTCTGTGCGAATATCGGTCGGTGCAAATACTGATCGTCACGAATACCGTCGCAAATACCGGTTGGTGCAAATATCGGTTTATACGAATATCGGTCGGAGCGGATACAATTCATAACAAGTACCAGTCAGAGCGAATACCGGTCGGAGAGCGTATAAGTGGAATGATGTACTAGCCAGAGCGGATACCGACTAGAGCAAAGCGCGGTAAGAGTAAATACCGGTCTTAGCAAATATCTATCAGATTTACCGACATGATAGCGAACGGAGTGGATATCAACCAGAGTAAATACCGGTCGGTGCGAATACCAGTCCGAGCGGATACCAACCAGAGCAAATCCCAGTCGGAACAACTATTAGACGAAGCAAATATCGTTCGGGGCGAACACTGTTGGCAGGGGATACGAGCCGGAATTGATACCGCCTTTAGCAAAAACCGGTCAGAGGTAATACTAGGCGGATCGGATACTAATGAGAGCAAATACCAACTTGAGCAGATACCGATTGTAACGGTATTTGCTATGGTCGGTATCCAGTCTATCCGGTATCCACTCCGTCCATATCAACGTCACCAAATCACTCCCAACCCCTCCCATTCCAGATCATAACATCGCTACCAACCACTTCCACTCAAGGTCACCAAATCAATTCCAACCCCTCCTGCTGTAGGTCATTAAATGACTCCTAACCCCGCCCTCTCAGTCACTAAATTACTTCCAACCCCTCCTATATAAGGTCACCAAATCACTACCAACCCCTTCCACTCATGTTCACTAAATCACTACCAACCCCTCACACCCGATTGTACAAATATCTTTCGGAGCGAATACCGGTGAAAGGGGATAATAGCCAAAGCGGATACCAATTACAGTAAAAAAACCGGGCTAAGCGAATACCGGTCGTAGCAAACAACCATCGGAGCGAATACCGATCTGACGTAATACCGGACGGAGTGGATATCACGAAGAGCAGATACCGGTCGGTACAAATATCACTCGAAACAAATACCGATTGTAGTTAATACCGATCGGAGCAAGTACTGTTGGAATAGTATATCAGGTGGAATTGATACCGACTAGAGCAAATACCGGTCGAAGCATATACCGGTCGAACCATATTCCAGTCGAAGCATATTCCGGTCGAAGCAAATACCGATCGTACAAATATCGTTCGGAGCGAATACCGGTCGGAGGAAATAACCATTGGAACAAATACTGATGGGAGATGATACCGGGCCGAGCGGATACTAATGACAACAAATGCTAACCAGAGCAAATACAGATCGTAGCAGCAAATACCGATCGTACAAATATCGTTCGGAACGAACACCGACTAGAGCAAAAAACCGGTCGAAGCGAATGCCGGTTCTAGCAAATACCCATTGGAACAAATACCGGTCGGAGGTGATACCGGACCAAGTAGATACCAAGACGAGCAGATACCGGTAGGCACAAATATCAATCGGAGCAAACACCGGTTGTAGCTAATACCGATCGGAGCGAGTACAATTGGAATGGTAAACTGGGTTGAATGGATATCGGCTAGAGCAAATACCGGTCGGAGCGAATACCGATCGTATCAAACATAGATCGTAGAAATATCGTTCGGCGCGAATACTGGTGGCAGCAAATAATCGTTGGAATACCGATCGGAGGTGATACTGGACGGAGCGGATACCAATCAGAGTAAATACTAATATGAGAGAGAATACCGATCGGAGCAATTACTGAGCGTAGGAAATACCGATTGAAGCGAATACCGGTCAGAGCGAATACCGGTCAGAGCGAATACTGATCGGAGCAAATACTAAGCGTAACAAATACTGATTGGATCAAATACCGGTCAGTGCGAATATAGTTTGAAAATCGTACCCATTGGAGCGAATACCGGTCAGTGGGAATATAGTTCGGAGATGATACCCACTGGAACGAAAACCGGTCAGTGCGAATATAGTTCGGAAGTGATACCCACTGGAGCGAATACCGGTCAGTGCGAATATAGTTTGGAGATCATACACATTGGAGCGAATACCGGTCAGTGGGAATATAGTTCGGAGAGGATACCCACTGGAGCGAATACCGGTCAGTGCGAATATCGTTTGGAGATCATACACCAATGTGTATGATCTCCAACCGGTGTTCGCTCCAATGAGCGAATACCGGTCTGTGGGAATATAGTTTGGAGATGATATCGATTGGAGCGAATACCGGTAAAAGCAAATACTGAGAGTAACAAATACCGATCAAAGCGAATACCGGTCGGTGCGAATACCGGTCGGGGCAAATACCGGTCGGTGCAAATACCGGTCGGTGCAAATACCGGTCGGTGCGAATATCGGTTGGAGGTGAGTAGGTACCAACCAGAGTAAATACCGGTAAGAGCAAATACCGGATGTAGCGAATACCGGCTAGTACAACAATAGAAAAAATACCGGATGGTGCAAACACGCCTAGAGAACCTTAAAAAAAGTCGAACCGAGGATTGTAACATAAAATAAAGTTAGTATTATAGTAAAAAAAAATGCTTTGAGTGTACGTGTGTGTGTGCCTTGCAAATATTTTACCTCGATGCGTGTGTATAGTCTCATTAGATCCTCTACGGCTGTTCAGCTCTTCATATAGGTGTCTTCTAGGGTCCCATGTCGAATGTGAACGATAATGGGCGCCTACATATATAATAAAGTAACAACAGTATAGAATAAAAACAAACGGGCCCAAGTTACGCTTCTTTTTTGTTTATATTTTCTTAAATCTTAAATCAATCTTACCGAACTCTACATCGAGCATACTACTTCTTAAGACGGAACAATGGTTAGAATATGGGTAAACAATTGACACAAAATAAAACGACAAATAAGCAAGCTCAGTGTTATATTGGGATGGTACTTCGTAAAACAGTTTTCAAATTTTGATCGTTCGATCTAGTGGTGTGTGATTATGGTGGTGGGGGTTAAATGGCATGCAAAATGAAAAGAAGCTGTACGCCAAAACGATTCTTACTTATGGTACCTCGCTTGATACGATCACAGGTGTTGTAGTTCGAGCCGGGTACCGGTGGTAGCTTCCTATTGGGCGGGGCGATGTAGCCTAATTCGTCTCGCAGATCTGGGCGGCGCTTGTCCAAGGTTGAAGTGGCGTTGACGGATTGGTTGTAGACGACGTCATCTGTTGGTGGGATTTAATCGATTAGTACCCAAAATAATTATGAAACTAGGATTTAAATCTAAAGACACCGGCCGGGAAAACCATCTAAAAAACAACATACAATCGCTTCTCAATCTGGTTTGCGTCGGTCCTTGATTGCGTCTTGTCAACGCTACGCATACGACAACAATGCCGACGAGAACGACGATAATCGTAGCAGCGACCGGTACCGCGATGTTCAGATCGACCCATTCGGGTAACCACGGGAACAACATCCTGACGTCGGGGGATTCCCTCATCGGCGGCAGCGTGCCTGCGGACAGAGAAAGGAAAAACGGAAATCACTTTACCTTTATGGTAGTGGCCTTTTCCGCGCAGCACACATATTACGATAATGGCCACGATAATGACAAGGATGACGGACACGGCGGGTACCACAAGGTTCAAGTTGCCCAGGATAATTTGGATAGCGTCCTCTTTCGGGATTTCGCGGGCTGGCGCAATAGTACCTGAAAGAAATACGGAATTTGTTCGCTCTTTTCTCTTTCTCTTTCTTTGTGTTCGTGCTAATTTAGTTTTCAGGTACTATTGCTTCATTCGACAGAGATAGCACAAATAACCTAAGCTATAACTCAAAATAAAACGAGAGAGAAACGACAAAAAGAAGAAAACAAAGCGAAGCCAACGCTACTATTTAGGTGACAATTACCTCCAGTGCTCGTCAAGGTAGCGAATTCGTATTCCCCAACGGAAAATCCGGCGTTGTTATGGGCGGTCACTCTCAAGTGGTACCTGGTGGCGGGGTCCAAGTCTAGAACCACGAAATTCTCCAAATCTTCCAGTTTAACATTATTAGCGACTTGAATCCATTCAGTGCTGGTCCTTTTAAAACAAAAAAAATTAAATAAACCAAAACAAAAAATCTTAGCCAACTCACTTCTTCTTGTGCTCAACGACGAAATACAGCATCGGGCACCCACCATCAGACCATTCGGTTAACCGCAAGGCAACACTGCGCGAAGACGGTTCGATCAATTTTTCGGCGCTCGGGATGATCGGCTTGTCTCCTTTAGTTCTGGTGTTCAGCGTAGGTGACGGGTCCCCCATTCCAATGCTAGTCAGATTAAAAACAGACATCGCTATATCCGAAGTTCGTCAAAAAAATAGCCGTAAACTGGTCAGAATCTCGAAAATCGATAAATTATCGACTCTATAGACTGCCCGGAGTAAAATAAGCAAAATTCGTTATATCCGGGAAAAAATTCGTTATATCCGGAAAAATGTATTTTTCAGCAATATTCACTGTAAAGAATGATTTAGAACCATTTTATTAAGTTTTTTTATACGCGGGGAATCGTTTTATCGGAATAAATGCCGAAAAAGCTACCAAAATTGCTAATTTTTTAAAAATAGACATCGTTATATCCGAAAATTCTCGAAACGATGGCCGAAAACTGGTCAGAATGTCGAAAATTGATAAATTATCGACTCCCTACACTGCCCGGAGTAAAATAAGCACAATTCGTTATATCCGGAAAAATGTATTTTTCAGCAATATTCACTGTAAAGAATGATTTAAGATCATTTTAGTAAGTTCTTTTATGGGCGAGGAATCGTTATATCGGAATAAATGTCGAAAAAACTATCAAAATTGCTATTTTACTTAAATTGACATTGTTATATCCGAAAATTGTCGAAACGATGGTAGTAAACTGATCGGAATGTCGAAAATCAATAAATTATCGACTTTCTAGACTGCTCGGAGTAAAATAAGCAAAATTCGTTATATCCGGGAAAATGTATTTTTAAGCTATATTCGATTTGGTAAACGATTTAATAACATTTAAATAAGTTTTTTATATCCGGGTAATAGCTATATCCGAATAAATGTTGAAAAATCAGACTTCGAGCTCGTTATATCCGAACAAAATTATTTTTCGACTAGTATGTTCGATATATCATTGAAATTATTATATTCAAGTCTGTCGATAACTTCACGAAACCGTTTGTTTTCTGTACCGGGCAATTTTAGAGAATAAAATTTAATTCGTTATATCCGGAAAAATCGCTTTTTTATGTCTTTAAAATCGTTATATCCGGATTAATCTCAAATAAATCGTTATATAACCGTTAGCACGTATCTAGACGACAGTCCTGCAAGCAAAATCGTCCGAATAAGCACAAAAATTGATTAAATTAATTAAGTTCGTTATATCCGACGATCCGTTATATTCGGTAGAAATCGTTTCAAAACTGCTAGAAAAGATTCAAACAACATTTTTCTATGCTTGATAGGGTTGGGAGCACAAAATAATAAAAGTCGTTATATCCGGGAATCCCGCTTTTTTCATCTGTCAACACCGTTCTGGTGAATTCATTTTATTCGAAAAATGTCCGAAAACTGTTTGGTGCAATTTGTTTGCAATTCGCAATAATATTTACGTGAAGAAGGGGAGAAATCGTTATATCCGGAAATTCCCCTTTTTTTGATGTATCGACATCGTTTCGGTGAATTTGTTTCATCCGGGAAATGCCGGATAACTTTTTGGCGTCGTTTGGACCCATTCGTGATAAAATTCACGCGAAAATGGAGAAAATTCG
Source organism: Popillia japonica (assembly GCA_004785975.1). NCBI lineage: Eukaryota > Metazoa > Arthropoda > Insecta > Coleoptera > Scarabaeidae > Popillia > Popillia japonica. The sequence continues at coordinate 10,297 of SMLS01067391.1, forward strand.
TTATATCCGGGAAAATCGCGTTCTTTCTGGAAAACGATATCCAAATAATTAGATTAATAATAATTTGCAATTTAAAAACATTGGCAACCTCCTTTTTGATCGGGAAGTCGTTATGTCCGGGATATTAATTGACATTTCGATAATAGAAGATTCGCTATATCCGGGAAAATTCGCGATACGGTATGAATTCGCTTTAAAATTCGGTAATTTTTTGTTATATCCGGGAATCGTTATATCCGAAATATATTTAAAAATCTACCTGTTATAAGCGGTGACGTAGACCTGATAACGAGTTCCGCAGAGTAAATTTGCAAGCGTGTACTTTTCGGTGCTCGGCGGCACTTGCACGGTCTCCCAGCTGCCGAATTCGGGCTTGTAATGGATCGAGTAACCGTGGATCGGTTCGTTGTCGGCCGGTTGTTTCAATTTGATCGTGAGCGAGTCGGTGGTGGCGGACGGTAGAGCGACCTGTAGCAGGGAAGACAGTTAACGTAATTCTTTAATCTCGGCTTAGAAAGATTAGCACGTACGACAGGTGAGTGCGGTGGCGAGTTGACAATCAGCTGATGCGTCACCGAATCTTGACCGAACGAATTCTCAACGTGACAGGAATATTCTCCGGCATCCGTTCGAGTGATATCGCGAATTAGCAGGGAACCATCGGGCTGTTGGCGGATCCTATCGCTGGTGGTGAAGGCGACTCCTTTGATCTTCCATGTGATCTCGGGTGGGGGGATACCGACGGCCAAACAAGGTAAGGTCATGTCTTCTTTGTAGATGGTCGTATAGGTGTCGTCGAATGAGGCGATTTTGGCCGGGACTGTCAAAAACAAGAACATTTAAGTATATTAAAACAATAGACATCGTTATAAGCGAAGATTGGCAAAAAAATGGTCGTAGACTGCTCGAATTGGGGAAATTTTATAAGTTATCGACTTTCTAGACTATCCGGAGTAAAATAAGCAAAATTCGTTATATCCGGGAAAAATTCGTTATATCCGGAAAAATGAGTTTTTAAGCAATATTTAATGTACGACGATTGCAGGAAGTTTTTTTTATATCCGAAAAATCGTTATATTCGAATAAATCTCAAAAATGTATCAGAATTGTACATTTTAAAAAAATGGGACATCGTTATATCCGAAGATTGTCGAAAAAATGGTCGTAAACGGGTCAGAATTTCAAAAACTGATGAATTATCGATCTCGGAGTGAAACAAGCAAAATTCGTTATATACGGGAAAAATTCGTTATATCCGGAAAAATGTGATTTTAAGCAATATTCAATGTGTTGAATGATTTAAGACGTCAGATTTTTGATATCCGGAGCGACGTTATACACGAAAAAAAGTCGAAAAACGTGACGAAATTGTTTTTGAGGGGGTGGAAAGGGAAACACTTATAATGTTTTCATTCCGGATAGTATTTATCTTAAAAAAATTATGCAATTAATGATATCCGGTAAAATAATTTTCGATTCTAGTGATTGCTTGATTGAAAACCGTTATACCTGAATAAATCCGCGAATCTGCCTAAAGTTCGTTATATCCGGATAAAGTTATTTTTCGAGAAGTACGTTGGATACATCGCCGAAATTATTATATGCAAGTGTGGCGGTAATACTACGATACTAATTTTTTCTATTTTAAAGGGTATTAGAGTAAAAAATTTAGTTCGTTATATCCGGGAAAAATAAAGATTATCTTATATTTTCGAAAAAATCATCCGTTCGAACTGTTTTAAAGGGATAATTTTCAATTACGGATATTACTTCTATAAAAATTAAAAGCGAAATACGTTATAGTCGCAAATTTGGTCGTTATAACCGGAAAAAATCGTTTATTATATGTTTAGAATGGTTATAATCGCACTAATCTCATATAAATCGACATACAACTGTTAATACGCGGTAAAACTGCGCAAAAAATCACAAAAATTAATGAAGTTAATTAAGTTCGTTATACCCGAGGTTTCGTTATATCCGAATAATTAGATAGAAATCGGTTTAAAACTGTTAGAAAAGTTTCAAGTTATTAATTTTTCTGTAATTGATAGGGTTGGGTGTAAAAATAATAAAATTCGTTATATCCGGAAATTTCGGTTTTTTGACCGTTCGGTTGAATTTTTTTCGTTTAAAAATGTCAGAAAACTGCTCGGTGTGGTTGATTTTCTCCATTAGCGATAGTATTTACGCAAAAAGAGGAAATTTCGTTATAAACGAGGGTTTGTTCGTTATATCCGGAAAATTCGCGTTTTATACCGTTAGTGCTGGGCGAAACGGAGATTTTCTTCGAGGGTTGTCCTTCACCGATATTCGTCGAAGCAGTCACCCAGAATTGGTACTTCAGATTGCTATCTAGATCCTTAGCTTGGAAGCTCAGATTCTGATTGCGCAGATTCGGAATGACCTTGTGCGGTTTGATCTTGTCGGGGGATTCCTCCTGGACGTAAACGGTGTACTGCTCGATGATGCCGTTCGGTTCCGCTGGCGGTTTCCAGCTTACCAGGATCGAATCGGAGGACATGACTAGAGCTTTAACGGCGACTGGAGCTTCGGGGGCTGAAATATTTAAAATGTTAAAGATTCGATCGATTTTTTTTCGGGAGAGGGAAAGGTTACCGTCTTGCTCGGTTTGGCAGTGGATGGGTTGGCTCCTAACGCCGTCACCAGCGGAGGTGAAAGCTAAGACTTGCATGCTGTAGTTGGTGTATTTCTTCAATCCGTGCAAGATCGTCTCGGAGGATGGGGTGATTTTAGCGTCTTTGGTGTTTTCATCTGCGAAAATGTTGATTAAGAGATTAAGAGAAGAGGATTGGGGGGTTAAAATTTTACCAAACCAGGTGTCGGAGGGGCCGTAGATCACTTTATACCCTTTAATGACTCCGTTGGTTGAATCTAAGGTTGGTGACATCCAGGAAACTCGGATAGTCTGAGCCGTTAAGGTGGTGCAAATCGCATCGTGTGGTGGTTGTTCCGGTACTCCTTCCGCTGTGTAAGCTTTGAAGGCTTCGCTGAGAGGTCCGCTGCTGATTCTGTTGTAGGCTTGGATCACGACGGCGTATTGGGTGTAAGTCTTCAGATCTGAAATCTACCCAAAGAATTATTGGATCAAGAGGTCGATCATAATCGATGAGGGCTCACCAATAGATGGTGCTCGCTACCCTCTTCCCGGTTAAAATCGACTGTTTTGTAGAAGAATTTGTCTTCGGAGGAGGCCATCCTGTACCCAACGTAATACCCTAACAATTCCCCATTCCACTGGGACCGATCAGGAGCCTGCCAGAAGACCTTCAAGGAATGCTGGTCGTTGGCTTCGACGCGGATATTCGTCGGGACGCCACTCGGAGCTTCTTCAGCTGTTATGATGGTGACGGTGTCGGAGGGTTCGCTCGTTCCTAAATCGTTCTCAGCGACGATCCTGATGTGATAGGTGGTGGCTGGTTTCAAGTTGGCAACCTCGATTTCAGTCTGAGGTCCTGGAACCAGAGCACGTTCCATAACATCCCATGAAGCTTTACTCGGCTTGTACTCAATCTGGTAGCGTACAATGGGGGAATTCCCATCGTAAGGGGCGACCCAAGAGAGCTGCACCGATCTCCCGGATTTATCGAGCACTTTTAACCCGTACGGGACCTCAGGGACCTCTTGCACGATCAAGTTGATGCTGGTATCATCGCTGCCGAATGCGTTGGTGGCTAAACAAGTGAACAAAGCGGAATCGATGCGTTCAGTGCGGTTGATGCTCAAATCTGATAGGACCCCAGTCGGTAAGATCTGCTCCCTCAAAGTGTACCGCGATTTATCCTGAGCGTCCAATCTCTTATTATTCATATTCCACAGGATCCCAATCGGGCGTTCGCCTTGTGCCTCGCACTGTAACACAGCTGGGTCGCCCCGGCGAGAAGTTTGATTGCGTAGCTTCACTTGGAATTGAGGAGGAGCCTGGACGCTGATCATGACCACCGCTGATAATCCTGAGCCGATTCCGTTGACGGCCTCGCAGAGGTAATATCCTTCGTTGTTCTTCTGGATGTTGTTGATCATGAGGGTGCCGTCTTCTACGCGGATGTCGGGGTTGTTAGGTTTGAAATCCTTGTAATCTCCAGGGATGCCACCTTAAAAAAAAATTAAAATAAAAATTATATATCTAATCGGGTGTATGGACAATGCTCGGTTGGCTTACCAGTTGCTTTTTTCCACGTAACGGAAGGTTTTGGAAAACCGTCAGCTTTGCATTCAATAGCTGCGTCTGAGCCTTGAGCGAAAGCTTTATCGGTTGGTTCTAAGATCCATCTCGGTGGTACTAAAAGTCGTAACGAACTCGTTAGTTAATTCTTCAGATTTTAGAATTTTTTCGATGCATGCGAAGCAGATCCGTACTGATCGAAAAGACGTATTTTTCTTTTAACTTAATTTTAAAAAAACTACGTCTTTAAGGCTAACACACATTTTGCAGGAAATCTCATTTTACTTACGTTACTCCTTGCTGTCGTAGGAATTCATTTAAAGTAAACGACAAAGTAAAAATAAAATAGAAATCAGTTCAAAATATTAAACTTAACGCTACAAAACTGTTTTATTCGCCAACATCTTACCTCATTTACTAAAGATGGAGGGGGAAGGAGAAGTGCGATATTATCTAACCGGGAAATTGAAAATGTCACTCGAACGAACACATTTATGAATATGAGAAACGCTATCTTTTCATTCCGCTAATCGATTCACGGCTCCGTTTCCACAGAATCTTTTTCCTTCTTGAATATCTGTTTTTTAAGGAAAATTTACGTTTATTTCCTTAAAATTGGCTACATCCTAGTTAGTACTAGCTATAAAATGTCAGATTTGACAGTTGTAACTATTAATAATTTTTTGACAGCTGTCAAAATTAAAGATAATTTTTTTTATAAAAGAAGTTCTAGTTATTGAAAAACTTCCAAAAAACCTTTTCTATTTTTTTCCCAATTACATCCATTAAAAAGTTTTTGACAGCTGTCAAAAATGTATTCTTTTGGGATAGCAAAATATCAAATTCCTATTTTTACGGCGGGTACTCATGATGACATTTTCAAGGAAACTGTACATCTTTCACTATTATAATTATTTAGAATTCTTTGACAGCTGTCAAAATATAGAATTCCTTTTATCATGATACAATTTTATCATGGTGGTGGTTAGATTTCTAATAAATCTGCAGTTCTAATAAATGTGCAGTTTCTCCTCAATTATAACTACTAACCCTTATTGTTTGACAGCTGTCATAATATAGGAGTCCTTTTTTTATGATAGCAAGTGTCAAAAGACATGATTGTAGTTACATTTCTAATGATTAGAAAGCTTTCAATGCTGCACTTTTTCTAAATAATTATAACATATTATTATAGTAAAACCTTTTTGACAGCTGTCAAATAAAATCCTTCCTATCAAAGGCAGTTACGTTTCTGACAACAGAAAACCGTTTAAAAAAAAAACTATATTTACAGGTTCGACGTCTAAAAATAGAAATAATTTTTTTGTTGACAGCTGTCAAAATATAGGTTTTTCTTTTTTTCATGACAGCAGCTGCCAAAATACAACAAATTTTTTAACATTAGAACATGGCATTAGATAGAAATGATATTGTATTGGCAGTATTTTTTCAATAATAACTATTAATAAAATCTTTTTGACAGCTGTCAAACAATAAAATCCGTCTTATTAAAGCAGTTACGTTTCTGGCAACAGAAAAGCTTTTAAAAAACTACGTAGATATAGCTTTTTCAACTTCTAAAAATAGAATGTTTTCTTTTGACAGCTGTCAAACGATTACTTATTAATGACAGTTACGTTTCTGGCAACAGAAAAGTTTAACACTCGGCAAAATACAATTTTTTATGGTGGTAGTTAGATTGGAAAGCTTTCGAAAACTTCACATTTGCAGTTTTTTCGCAATAAGAGTCACTAAAATCGTTTTGACAGCTGCCAAACAATAAAATTTATTCTTATTAATGGCAGTTAAGTTTCTGGCAACAGAAAAGCTTTTAAAAAACCATATATATATCGTTTTTTCAACATCGAAAAATACAATTTCTTTTTTTTGACAGCTGTCATAATATACGATTACTTTTTTTGTGATAGCAGTAATCAAAATATAGATTCTTTTTGAGGTGGTAATTGTATTTCTAGTCGCTGGAAATCTTAAAAAAAAAACCGATAACAATATTTGCTGTTTTTTTCTAATAAGTTCTCTAATAAGCTGCCAAAATATAGGATTCCTTTTTTCATGACAGCATCTGCCAAAATACATTTTTTTTATGGTGGTAGTTACTTTTTTAATCGATTGGAAAGCTTCCAAAAAAAAATTGATATTGCATTTGCAGTTTTTCTCAATAATAACTACTAATAAAATCTTTTTGACAGCTGTCAAAAAATAAAATCCTCCTTATTATTGACAGTTACGTTTCTGGCAACAGAAAAGTTTAGCACTTGGCAAAGTATTTTTTTTTATGGTGGTAGTTACATTGGAAAGCTTTCGAAAACTTCATATATGCAGTTTTTTCACTATAATAATCACTAAAACCCTTTTGACAGCTGTCAAACAATAAAATTTCTTTTTATTAATGGCAGTTACGTTTCTGGCAACAGAAAAGGTTTAAAAAACCATCTACATGGTTTTTAAAAGCTTTCCTGATAACAATATTTGCTGTTTTTTTGAATAATGAAGTTTTTGACAGCTGTCAAAATATAGGATTCCTTTTTTCATGACAGCATCTGCCAAAATACAATTTTTTTACGGTGGTAGTTACATTTTTAATTGGCCGGAAAGCTTTCAAAGAATTTGATGTATCTTAATAATAACTACTAATAAAATCTTTTTCACAGCTGTCAAACAATAAAATCCTCCTTATTAACGTTTCTGTCAACAGAAAAGTTTAGAACTTGGCAAAATACAAGTTTTTTATGGTGATAGTTAGAATGGAAAGCTTTCGAAAACTTCATATTTGCAGTTTTTTCGCAATAATAATCACTAAAATCCTTTTGACAGCTGTCAAACAATAAAATTTCTTCTTATTAATGGCAGTTACATTTCTGGCAACAGAAAGGCTTTAAAGCGTTTGTGATAACAATATTTGCTGTTTTTTTTCTAATAATGAAGTTTTTGACAGCTGTCAAAATATAGGATTCCTTTTTTCATAATAGCATCTGCCAAAATACGATTTTTCTATGGTGGTAGTTGCATTTTTAATTAACTGCATATTTGCAATAACATATTTGCAATTTTTTGTCAATAATAACTACTAAAATCTTTTTGACAGCTGCCAAACAATAAAACCATTCTTATTAAAGGTAGTTACGTTTCTGGCAAGAAACAAGCTTAAAAAAAACCATGTAGATATAGGGTTTTCAACATCTAAAAATATTTTTTTTTGACAGCTGTCATATGAATAGGAATACTTTTTTTGTGATAGCAGTAATCATGAAAAAACACAATTTTGTTTGTAGTGGTAGTTACATTTCTAGTCATTAGAAAACTTTTAAAGAACCGATAACAATATTTGCTGTTTTTTTTTTCTAATAAAATAATAAAGTTTTTGACAGCCGTCAAATATAGATACAATTCTAATTTTGACAGTCAGTTGTCAGTTACGTTTATGGCAATTGGAAATCTCAAAACAAAAACTACATTTACAATATTTACAAACAATTATTACTACTACAAAATTTTTGACAGGTGTCACAATATCAAATTTGCTTTTTGTGAAGGCGCTCATGTTTCTGTATTCAAAAGTATAGTTGTGAATATATAGTTTTGACACATAACTAGTTAGAATATGTTGAGACCTGTCAATGGTAAAGTTTAAAAATAAAACTGTATTTATAATTATTTAAAATGTTTTGATGGCTGTCAAAATACAAAAATCGTTTTGGTTTTATGGTAGTAGGTAGTTATATTTTTAGTATGCTTCTGCCAACATGTAGACAGCTTCTTGGTTCTTGACAGTCTTGACCTGTTCGTCTTAATTTTTTTGACAGCTGTCAAAATCCGAAAATATTTTTTTTGTGTCGGACATTATGTTTCTGACACAACGAAAGTTTGCAAAAAAATAGTACTCTCAAAATTTAGGATTTGGTTTTTTTCGATGGTGGATGCGTTTCAGACAATGTTTATAATTGTCATTACTAAATTTTTGACAGCTGTCAATATATAAAATCCTTTTCCGTGATGGCAGCTACGTGTCAAGCAACCGGAAAAACTACATATACTTACAGTTTTCATATTTGAGTGCAAGGAAATGAAAATCTCATTGACAGTTGTATGGTGGTAGTAATTTGACGGCTGTCAAAATACTACCAACCTGCTTTCAATTAAAAATGCATAGGGGACGGCAAAAAAAAATTGTTCTGACAGCTGTCAAACTGAGAAACATTCCGAGAGTTCGATGATACGAAACCAGATATTTTTCCTAGTTGCCAACCGTTAGGAAATTACATATTCTTGGTAGTTTTGACAGTCATAGTAAACTAATTGTGACAGCTGTCAAAACTGCTGTCATTAGATGTTTATGCTTAATTGGTGGATGTGGCGCTCAATAAAGACGACATATAAACTTAGTCGGTTATTAAGCATGAACTGATTTCTACTTTAAGTGGTAATATGGTTGCAATACCAACATTTTAAAAAGAGATTTCTTGCAATGCGTAGCGCGGATCGTATTATGACGCAGCCCATAACACAATTACGAAATGAAAAATTAAATTATAGAGAAAATGTGGTGACAACTCAAACAGAAAGCAACTGAAATTAGTAATAAAAAAATTAAAAACAAACGAAGCATGCAATGTTAGTATATATTACATTAATAAAAAAAATTAATTAACTTAAAAAAAAGTGCAATGATGGATAATGTTAGGTTAGGTTAGGTTTAGATCGTGAAGTGACAACCCCAGCTGTCTCGACAATTCGGGAGAAGGTGATGGGTCAGGATTGAAGATGGGATTGTAGTCGAGACATTGTTTAAGAAGACAACGACGGCAACAACACAAGAGGAACGCAAAAGAAAACGTCAATTGATGATGTCACTAGCCTACTGCCACTTATTGAACAAAAACAGTTGTTATCTGTCATAAATGTCACCTGTCACCTGTCAGAATTATTACAGAATAGAATTAAACGAATCAAGATCGATTACCAGCTTAGACGTACAACATAAACAAACAAAGAAAACAAAAATTGTTATAAAAACAAAAACAGATCGGCGTGCTAGTTGCGAAATCGTGACACATTAGTAATGAGCAAAATGGCGGCTACCGTAGACGAACAACGAGGCCGTATACTGTACTGAGCCGGCCCGATTGCGTGCGACGCACGTGTAATCTCCGCTCGACGTTTCGTCCACCTTATCGATCAGCAGCACGCTAGCTTTCGTCCCGATACGATTGACGAAGATCGTCTTGTCGTCGGTGGTCAACTGGCGGTCTCCGAACTTCCAGCGGATATTCAACGGGGGATCACCTTCGCTCACCAGACAAGTGACTTGCGCCGATTGGCCGGAATGTACCGGGGTGTCCCCGAAATCGAACGAGGCGATACGGGGAAGTACTGAAAATGATCAATTCCAATTTTTTTTTTAATGTATTATTTTTAAGTTTAATATATCCTGAAGTTGGCGCGGGTTATTTGGTAAATTTTCTCGAATAAATTAGAAATATTAAATTGGGCGGAAGTATACTTCAATATTATTAATAAAAATCTAAATAAAAAAATTCCGTCCCCGACAGGATTCGAACCTGCGCTTCAGAATGCATGGCTAAATATTAAAATTCTTCTAATCGCTATTTACACGAAAATTAGCGGTTCCACCGCTAGTTTCATCAGCGCATCTACACCCAAATTCAATTCCTAACCTCCTTGCTAGATTTCCAGCCAATTAGGACATGTCTAAGCATGTTTTAGCCGGTTTAAACGCATTTAACTCAACTCGTTAAACCATCGCATTAAAGGAAGCTGTGGTAGGTGCGGATTCGAAACCGAATCACATGTTTCATAGTAGGAAAATAATCAGGAAGGTGTACCAACCCCGCAAACACATTTTAGCATCTCCAATTTATGTAGAACTAACCGTTTACCTCCAAGATGGCGGTATGTTCGGCGTACCCGGCCGAATTTTCACCTCTACAAGTGAAGTTTCCAGATTGCTCTTGCGTCAAGGAGTCTATAGCCAAAGCGCTACTTCTTCTACCCATCATATTAGTGGAAATCCCCGGAATTCCTGCTATAGCCTTCCCGTTTACTTTCCACGTAATGTTTAGAGGGAAGTCGCCGTGGGAGACCGCGCATAAAGCGCTGGCGTATTGGCCGATTTCGTAAGGATTCTCTTCGAAAGCGAACGGGGCAATTTTTGGAGGTACTAAACGGAAATGGAAATAAAAAAAAATTAGGTTCGATTCAAGATTATAACCGTTAATTAGTAATTGGGCTGTGTGGGATGCGATTCCAGCTTTGTTCTTAGCCGTGCAGGTGTAGTTTCCGGTATAGCTGTAGGTGACGGAATCGATCGATAATATCGAGCTTCTCCTGCCCATGTTCGAGGTAGTAATTTCGGGGAATTCCTGCAGTTTACGCCCATCTAAATCCCAATTAAATTCGACTGGCAAATCACCATCCGAGATCAGACAGGTGACTTGGACGTATTGTCCGGAATGCAATGGGCTACCTTCGAAAACGAATGGCGTGATGTTCGGTGGCACTATTTTAAAAAAATTTCCCGTTAAGTCAAATTAAATTAATCAAATGCCGGGGTCCAGAACTCGCCAACTACATCTACTACCTATAAATACCCATATTATTACACGATTTGCTATGTATGAGCATTAAATGGCGCACAGGCCCAATATATCTGTACAAAATGCGTATTTTCGAGATAAAACTTATACAGGGTGTTTTTTTCTCCCGAAAAAATTTGACATTTCGATCTGTCAACGTCAAATTAAAGCTTTCCAATTCGAAACATAAATGCTATTAAAATTTTTCGTTTAAATTACCTTCTAATGATAAACAAAACACAGACGTGGTCGTTGTATGAAACGAATTATAGGACTTGCAACCTATACGCCTGTAAGTACCTGCTCGGGCGCCAGATCGGCAATTCTCCGATAAAACCGACTCTCAAGACGTAATATCCGACGCTTTATTACGGGTTTCGCCCTTAAGACGCCGTTACACTACACTCACAGACAAAATGTTTAAAATTTATTATATTCTAGACTGTTTCCTCGGGCGGCAGCTCAGTCATCCGCTAAGCTCTTTTAAAAACCATCATGAGCGATGCTCGTGCTCGCATTGCAGCGTCAAGACCTACTCTATATTACATTCCCAGACAAAATATTCCAGATTTATCAGAATGTACATACTAGCTCGGGCGGCAATTCTGAGATTCGTTAAACCTTGAAATATAATAATCAATGTTCTCTAGTGACTATTTCCAATTCAATCTCCCTATTGTCGCAAGAAAAATGTTGGGAATTTATTGTATTTGAGTGTATTTGCTCGGGCGGCAGTGGAATTATTCATCAAGCTATGTCTAAAAACGCAATAGATGATGGTTTCCCGCGAATTTCGACCACAACATCTACTACACTACCTTCCCCAAATGAAATATTCAAAACTCATTATAAGTTATTGTATGCGATCGTATCTGCTCGGGCGGCAGTTTCGTGATTCATCAAGTTGAGTCTAAAAACGGTCATAACCAATGCCTTCTAGCAGTTTTTGCCCCAAAAACTTCCTACACTCCCAGATGAAATCTTTGAAATGCCGTTTGAGTGTATTTACTCGGGCGGCAGCACAATTATTCACTAAAATGTGTCCGAAAACATCATCGTTTATGTTCATTTGCACATCTCCACCACAAGACCTATTATAGTGCATTCCGAGATAAAATATCTTATTGAGTATTAGAAATTAGTGTATTTGCTCGGGCGGCAGTCCCATGATTCGCAGAGCTAAGTCTAGAAATGTACTATCCGATGTATTTTCGTGCAAACTTCCTATCGTCGCAGACAAAATCTTCAGAATTTATTCAAAATCTATTGTATTCGAATGTATTTACTCGGGCGGCAGTTCAATTTCTCGCTAAACTGACTCTAAAAACGAGATGGTTGATGGTCTCCCGCGGTCTTAGAGGTCAAAACCCGCTGTACTACACCCCTTCCCTTCCACCCACTTTAATACGTACGTTTTCTAGTACGTAGAAGAATAGATTTGCTCGGGCGGCAATTCTAAAAGTCTAAAAACAGAACAGCCGTCCACAATCCTTCGCCGTCAGAGTCCACGACACTACACTCTTGGACAAGATTGTCCCAATTCATTAGAGGTTCTACTCTAATAAGAGGTTATACTCTAATATCTAGAGGGTAGCTGCTCGGGCGCCAATTTAAAATTCGTTAATTCACATTAATATGTTAGGAGACTATGTACTTAGGTTGCTTAAGTTATTTCGGAGTTGGATTTGGAAAGTTGTACAGTTCATTCTATTGCGGCGTATTTGCTCGGGCGCCAGTTTAAGTTTTAACTAATTTATATTAAAATTAGCCGGTTTTTATGGAGGTGGATTTCAGACTATGCATCGACTAGATATAGAATTTATTATATTAATTAATAATGGATTTACTCGGGCGCCAATTCGATGATTTCTTAACACACACGGGATCCTACCTTCTGCTACCGGCGCGGACTCCAGATTATGCACCAGATATGGAGGAATTCGATTTTGAGCCTAGGTTTAGTGCTAGGTTTGATGATTTATCCCGATTTTCAATTTGAGGAATCTCAGATTCAAAATTTATCGTATTCAGAGTGGATTTACTCGGGCGCCAATGGCGGGGGTTAAGGGAAAGGCGTGGAAATTGGTTTCGGTTGAGGCGGGGTCCGCGGACCTAACACAACGCGGGTGGATACTTTAACGAGGGAGGTCTGTTACTTCTGTGTAGCAACCGCGCCTGATCTGCTTTGAAGACAAAGACCTCAATTCGAGTGTTAGGTTAGGTTTAATGCTGAGTTTGATGATCTATTCCGGTTTTCGACATGAAGGCCTTTCAAGCTGCTCAGATTCAAAATTTATCGTATTCAGAGTGGATTTGCTCGGGCGCCAATGACGGGGGTTGAGGCAACGGTGAGGAAATTGATTCCGGTTGAAGAGGCGGCGTCCGCGGACCTAGTACGACCAAGCGGGGTACTTTAACAAGGCGATTCGGGTAGGAGATCAGCTGCTTGTTTGTACCAACCCCGCCTGATCTGCTGTGGAAGTAAAGACTTTGGAAATTCCATGATTCTCACAATATAAAGCAGAGTCTCACCCCAATCGAGGCAGAGATCGATGTTTCTTATTGATGCGGGTAGAGAATTCATTTCTGCAGTTTCCTGTCGTTTCGTTGATTGTAGTTGCAGTTGCAGTTCGTTGATTGCAGTTGCAGTTCATTGATTGCAGTTGCAGTTCTTGGACCGCAGTTGCAGTTTTGAGACTGCGGTTGCAGTTTTGAGACTGGGGTTGCAGTTCTTGGACCGCGGTTGCAGTTTTGAGACTGCGGTTGCAGTTTTGAGACTGCGGTTGCAGTTTTGACACTGGGGTTGCAGTTGTTGGACCGCGGTTGCAGTTTTGAGACAGGGGTTGCAGTTCTTGGACCGCGGTTGCAGTTTTGAGACAGGGGTTGCAGTTCTTGGACCGCGGTTGCAGTTTTGAGACTGGGGTTGCAGTTTTGAGATTGGGGGTTGCAGTTCTTGGACCGCGGTTGCAGTTTTGAGACTGGGGGTTGCAGTTCTTAGACCGCGGTTGCAGTTCGTAGATTACAGCTGCAGTTCTTAAGCCGCGGTTGCAGTTTTCGGACTGCAGTTGCAGTTCTCGTACTGTAGTTGCAGTTCCCGGACTGGGGTTGCTTCTACAGTCCCTACACCCCGAAAATAGGAAGATTCAAAGGATCGTGCAGAACTAAACACACACTAACGATTAATCTAACCTAAAAAAAGTTAAACAACACAAAATAACCATTAACTAGTAGCTCAGCCGAGTGCGCGTGTACCCCGGCTTTATTCCTGGCTAAACAGGTGTAATTCCCGGCATTCCCGTAAGTGACAGCTTCAATCGATAAAATCGAATTCCTCTTGCCAACCTTCCCAACAGAAATATCTTCCGAATTAACGATTTCCACCCCGTTCAAACTCCACACGATTTCGATAGGGAGATCACCTTCAGAGACCAAACAGGCTACTTGGATAGTGTGCCCGGACGATACGGGATTGTCATCGAATTCGAACGGGGTTACTCTAGGCGGGACTGCAGATCAAATCGAAATAATCTCCTTAAATTAAAGTGCTCTTAATTGTTAGTAGTTAAAACATGCATAAATTAACCGTTTATCAGTAATTGAGCCGTATGGCTAATTTTCCCGGCTAAATTCGACGCATCGCAGGTGTAATTCCCCGCGTTGGAGTAGGAGACAGATTCTATGGCTAAAATCGAGTTCCTATGCCCGATCTTCCCCATGGAGATTTCTGGGAAGTCATCGACGCTAAGCCCGTTTAACGTCCACGTGATCCTGATGGGGAGATCCCCGGTCGGGACGAAACAGGAGATCTGCACCGGTTGTCCGGACGAGACGGGGTTGTCTTCGAATATGAACGGTGTTATCCGCGGTGGTACTAGGATTTAGATGAAGATTAAATGATTTAAGGGGGGATTAAACACACAATCTAATTAAAAAAAAATCAAAATTCAATATAAACCATTAACCAGAAGTCGGGCTACGTGTACGTCGGATCCGGCGCGGTTCTTAGCCGCGCAGCTGTAGTTTCCGGCTACATTATACGAGACCGAATCTATAGTGAGGAATGAACCGCGTTTTCCCATGATGCCCGATGAGATCTCGGCGAATTCTTCGATAGGTTTGCCGTCCAGTTTCCACGTGATCTCTAGCGGTAGATCCCCGTCCGGAACGTAGCACGTTATCTGGACGGATTGTCCGGACGAGACCGGATTGTCCTCGAAGATGAACGGCGTTATCCGTGGCGACACTGTTCGTTGCGTAAAAGGAAGAGAATGGTGTGATGATTCAATGATTGGTGCAGCAACATTTAGCTTTAGCGCAAAAAATTCACACCAAAAAAATTACAAAAAAAAGCATCAATCACACGAACACACACACAAACACACAGATTACACAGATTATAGCGACATCTACATTACAAAATAACCATTTACGAGCAGCTGAACGTTATATCGATATTCCCCGGCCTTATTCCTAGCCAAGCAGGTGTAGATCCCCGCGTTCGAAGACGAGACCGAATCTATCGATAAGAACGAGCTCCTAGCTCCGATTTTGCCGGTTGAGATTTCGGAATATACATCGATGCTGGTTTCGTTAAATAACCACGTGATCGTTATCGGTAAGTCCCCTTCGGAAGCTATGCAAGTTAGTTGGACGTACCGGTCGGAAGATACTGGGTTCTCTTCGAAATCGAACGGGTGAATCCTCGGCGGAACTGGCGGGAAACACAGAATATATTGTTTTAAATCTTAAACTTCTAATGACGCAAGTAATCCACGCGTCAGACGCTTTAAAATGAGCCCCCACATGCTAGAAACGATTTTCGAGGGGAACGGGTACCCTAAGCTCCCCAAATCTCAAATCATTATCAAATTCGGATGACGGCATGGCACATCGTAATCTTCACGTCAAGACCTTTCAAACGGACCCCCATATGAGTATGTTATCTTCAAAGCCGCCCGAACTACAGATATAAAGGTCATTGACCTTGAGAAATTATAAAATATTGAAATTTATCCTTTATTACATGCTAAATTTGTCCAATTTAAAATTGTTACGTCAAAAATGGACGCGTTTGACATTTAAGTGTCAGATATGGACGCCGTTGACATTCAAATGTCAAATTTTGGATGGTTTTCGACGTTTAAACGTCAAATATCGATAATTTTGACATTTAAACGTCGAATATCGATAATTGTGACATTTAAACGTCGAATATCGATAATTGTGACATTTAAACGTCAAATATATAGAAACTTGACATTCAATTTTATCCTGCTACCCTATAGCAATGTAAGCATGTTACCCCTGAGACATGAAATGCATGTATCGCAAGAAACAGCTTCTAACTAAAGCACATAAACTTCACCTTTTTGCAAAACCAGAATAACATTAATTCTTTGTGATTTTCGCGCATTAGAAGCTTTAAAACGAACTTTCCCATGTCTAAATTTCCGAGAAAATCTTAATAAGTACGAAAATAAGGGTAGTGACCTTGAAAAATGACAATTTTAGAATTTGCCTTAATGAATTGTGGCATTTTATGGATACGAAGGTGTTGGAATAGAAAAATTGCATTACTGGTCTTTTAAGGATGGGAATTGATGAGAAATTAATGTTAGAATTTAAGTGGGCTGACCTTGAAACCGATTTAAGGACAAACATGACATACAAACGTCAAATCTTCATTATAACCTTTAAAACCAACGTTGGCACGACTAAACCCATTCGGATATGTAAACAAATTACTAAAATATAGGTAATGCCTTTAAGAAACCAAATTTTTTGAATTTAATTCTGAGAATAACGGCATTTTATATATACGAACATGCAGATCGGAACAAATGCATTCCAGGGCTTTAAACAGTCACATTTTACCATCATTTTTATCAAATTTCCAATATATTGTTTCAAATATTGATTTGTTTGACGTTTAAACGTCAAATATGGACGCGTTTGACAGTTAAATGTCAAATATAGATAAATTTGACATTTAAACGTCAAATATGGACGCGTTTGGCAGTGTAGAGTATACGGGGGATATAATAAAGAGAAGGTCACATAAATTTGTAACATCTGTGACGTCAGTAAGCATACGTAATCAATGGAACATTCGAAAGGTATCTATAAATCGAAAATTACCAAAAAAGCATTACAAAATTTCATCATTACCAGAATGAGTATCTAGAAGACAAAAATTATTAAAAAATCACCTAAAAAAACAAGAGAAAATTCAAAAATTACCAAAAAACTACCATCCAGAAGTCAAAAAGTACAAAAAAAGTCATTGAGAGCTGTAAAACTTATCAAAAAGGGCACCTTGAAGTCAAAAATTACTACAAAATTACCAAACAGACTTGATGAAACTCTGAAATTACCACAAAGACAATATGAAATTTTAAAATTTCCAAAAACAATTAAGAAAACAAAATTTATCATACTTAAAGTACATTCAGAAATCAAAAATTACCAAGAAAGCACTAGTAAATGGTAATATTCCCAAAAAGGGAATCCAAGAACTCAATAATTACCAAAAAGTGACGAAAAAATTCTGAAATTACCAAAAAAAAGTGACTCAGAACTTTTTAAATTCCCAAAAAGGTTATCCTATTATCTATATATTCTGTAATCACCAAAAAGGGCATCTGCGAATCCAAGATTTCCAAAAGAGCAATAGAAGACTCTAAAATTAGCGAAAAAGGACATCTCGAAGTGAAAAATTACCAAAACAGGCACTAGAAAATTTTATAATTACCAAAATGGGCTTCTAGAAGTCACAAATTACCAAAAAACCGGTACAAAATCTTAAATTACCAAAAACATGATCCAGAAATCAAAAATTACCAAAAAGAGCACTAAAAAAATCTATAATTACCAAAATGGGCTTACCAAAAAGGAGATCTAGAAATAAAAAATTACCAAAAAATTATTGAGAAATTCTAAAATTAGCAAAAAGGACATCTAGAACTCAAACTTTACCAAAAAAAGCACTGGAAAATTTTGTAGTTACTAAAATGGGCTTCTAGAAGTCAAAAATTACCAAAAAGGTGCTAAAAAAATTAAAAATTACTAAAAAGGAGACCTAGAAATAAAAAATTACCAAAAAATTATTGAGAAATTCTAAAATTAGCATAAAAGGACATCTAGAACTCAAACTTTACCAAAAAAAAGCACTAGAAAATTTTGTAATTACTAAAATGGGCTTCTAGAAGTCAAAGATTACCAAAAAGGCGATATAAAATTCTAAATTACCAAAAAGAGTACCCAGAAATAAAAAATTAACAAGAAAAATCACTAGAAAATTCTATAATTATCAAAATGGGCTTCTAGAAGTCAAAAATTACTAACAAAGTGCTACAAAATTTTAAAATTACCAAAAATAGGATCCAGAAATAAAAAATTATAAAAAAATTACTAAGAAATTTTAAAATTACCAAATAAGAACATCTAGAAATCAAAAATTACCAAAAAGTACAAGGAAATTCGATAATTACCAAAAAGGGCGTTTAGAAGTCAAAAATGATCAAAAAAGAGCTAAAAAATTCTAAAATTACCAAAAAGGGGGTCCAGAAATCAAAAATTTCCTAAATAAATCACTAGGAAATTCAAAAATTACTAAAAAAACGACTTTATGACGTCAGATGTTACATATTTATGAGACATCCTGTATATTGTGCCGCCCTGTATAATTTCGTCACATCACCAGGCGGGAAATAAAAGTGGCTATGTCGTCATCCACGTGGATTTTCGTAAGGGTTTGCGTCCGTACGGAAATAGCGCTCGTTCCGAAAAAAAATTGTCATTTAAACGTCAAATATGTACAATAGTGACATTTAATTTCATTTTTATTCGCTAAAACTGACTTTCTGCAAAACACCAACGACTGTAACAGTAATTTTTGTGATCTAACGCGTTAGAAAGCTTTTTTTTACACTTAAATGACATATTTGACGTTTAAATGTCATTTTTGACGTTTAAACGTCAAATGTGTACAATAGTGACATTTAATTTCATTTTGCTTCGCTAAAACAGACTTTCTTGCAAAGAACAAACGATTGTAACATAAATTATTGTGATCTAACGCCTTAAAAATTTTTTTTACATATAAATGACATATTTGACGTTTAAATGTCATATTTGACGTTTAAACGACAAATATGTACAATAATCACATTTAATTTCATTTTGCTTGGCTAAAACAGACTTCCTGCAAAGCACCAACGATTGCAACATTAATTTTTGTGATCTAACGCGTTGGGAAATCTTTTTTTGACATTTAAATGACATATTTGATGTTTAAATGTCATATTTGACGTTTAAACGTCAAATATGTACAATAATCACATTTAATTTCATTTTGCTTCTCTAAAACAGACTTTCTGCAAAGCGCCAACGATTGTAACATAAATTTTTGTGATCTAACGCCTTAAAAATTTCTTTTTTTACATGTAAATGACATATTTGACGTTTAAATGTCATATTTGAGGTTTAAACGTCAAATTTTGACAGATTTGACGTTTGATAATCGAATTATTTGGTTTTTCAGAAGGGACAGCGGAGGGGGGAGTAAATTAGTGCACTAATTTAGATCATGCAATCTAATTTTTTTTAAAAACTTTAATAAACCTAACCGATGACTATCAATTCGGCGGAATAACTCTCGATCCCAGCTTTATTCTGGGCCACGCAACTATAATTTCCAGCATGATGTTCCGCTAACGAATCAATGCTTAAAACAGAAGTCTTCTTCCCGAAGCTTCCGATATTGATCCCTTCGTCTTGTCCGATAGTTTCTCCGTTCAAGAACCACGAGAACCTCATCGGTAGATCACCGGAGGAGATCCCGCATTGGATCGAAGCTGAATCGCCCAAATTCGAAGGTGCCTCGCCGAATGAGAAAGGGATAATTTTCGGAATTGCTATTGTGGTGGGGGAAGGAAAAAAACTGTTATAAAATCGTGCTTAATGCGAGAATGAGTACCCATGACTTTTAGCTCTGAGCTGTGACTGGAGGAACCAGCCGCGTTGCGAGCTATACAGGTGTAGTTCCCAGCATGTTGGGCATCTAAGGATTCGATGCTCAAAACTGACGTCTTCTTGCCGAACATCCCGATATTGACGCCGTAGTTGGCGTTGACGTTCTCATTGTTTAGAAACCAACTGAAATTCACCGGGAGATCGCCTAAGGCTAAGCTACATTGCACGGTGGTGGATTCGCCCAGGTGAGCAGCTTCGTCGCCGAAATTGAAAGGTAGGAGTTTGGGCAGAACTGGATTGTCAAAAATAAAAATTAATCAAACTAATGCTACTACCATTGACTCGAAGTTGAGCCGAATGTCTAGCGACACCAGCCGAATTCGAAGCAACGCATTCATAGACGCCGTTATGCTCGGCCTGCACCGAATCGATGGATAACTGACTTATCCTCTTATTGGTCCGCAAAATCGAGATCCCATGATGTTCACTAACGGATTGGTTGTTCAAGAACCAATCGATACTGATCGGGAAATCCCCTTTATGCACCATACAAGATACCGAAGCCATATCACCAGAATCTACAGCCTCCTCTCCGAATTCGAACGGGGTAATCTGGGGTTGGACTATATCGAGAAAATTTGAGGTAAATTCGGTCAGAAAAATCATAAAAAATTGACACTAAAATACACATAAAATAGGAGATATACCATTCACTCGTAAATAAGCCGAATGCTTAGCGATCCCCGCCGAATTACCGGATACGCACTCGTAGGTACCGGCGTGCTCCGCACGTACGGAATCTATGGACAATTGGCTGATTCTGTTGTTCGTACGAAGTACGGATATGCCGCGATAACTTCCGACGGTACGGCCGTTCAAGTTCCACGTCACGTTTATGGGGAGATCGCCTCTGTTCACCGTACACAAGACGGATACCATTTCGCCAGAATTCACCGCTTCCGCGCCGAATTCGAATGGCGATATCGAAGGTTGTACTGGAAAAGTCGTTAGGATCAAATGTGAAGTGCGCTAGGACCTGTATTGTTTGTAATTGTGATTACGGATAGTATCCATGGTAACACGCCCTTATCAAATCGCCCCTACATTTTGCTCGAGAGTCTAGGCCTTTGGTATGGATACAGGATGCTATTCAACTAGAAGGTTAACATTTTTATAACAAATGCGGCGGTAGTACAATATTAACATTTTTATAACAATTGCGGCGGTACTAGGATGTTAACATTTTTATAACAATTGCGGCGATACTAGAAGATTGAGATTTTTACAACAATTGCGGTGGTACTAGACGGTTGAAATTTTTATAACAATTGCGGTGGTACTAGAAGGTTAACATTTTTATAACAAATGCGGCGGTAGTAGAAGGTTGACATTTTTAAAACAATTGCGGTGGTACTAGAATGTTAACATTTTCATAACAATTGCGGCAGTACTAGAAGGTTGTGATTTTTATAACAATTGCGGCGGTACTGACGGTTGAAATTTTTATAACAATTGCGGTGGTACTAGAAGGTTAACATTTTTATAACAATTGCGGAGGAGGGGTTCGGATTCGAGGTGGCTAGTTTATTGAGCACGCAAAGATTATTAACACTGACGTCTACTACAAGATACTGTGTAATCCACGTTAGGAGTCCATGCCCTGCTTGGGCGGAAGGAAGTGAACGGAGCTCTACTCGTTTTCCAAGTCACACAAGGTGCATTGCCCATATACAAGTGGGAGCAGCTTAAGCTCAATAAGAGCTAGAATGTGTTGCCTCAGTACTTTCACCTGTTTCTTGCACTAAAACGCACCTCACAGGTGGTTCAGCTTTAACTCAGATGTCGAAACTGAAGGATAGAATGAGGAATTGGTTCCTGTCACAGATACGTATGGAAATTCTGGGAACAATTTGTGCCCCCACTTGGATTGGCAGCACTATAAAACAGCACCTGCACTAAATTGGTGGTTGACTAAACCATGTTGTCAGAAGACGGACATTTGAAGCATCATGGTGATAAAATTTGTATCTGGTGTGCATAGGGTCATGGTAGATCAATTACGAATCAGGCGAGTTTTGGACAATATGGGCTGGAGGTGGTGGCAAATGTGCTTGATAGAATTTGGTTAAACGTCACTAATCAAAATCTAAATGGTAAAACGCAAATTTTAAAGCTAAAAGTAGGTA
>ML218479.1:403-33451 GCA_004785975.1 Popillia japonica
GGAAGTATAGACTTTTTTTTAAATAACCGAATTAATTTAAATTAATGCATTCCAATATGCTGAGATGTTCTTGTACATACATACGGAGTTCACTTATTAATTCTATATTTAGCGAGTTACTTGTATTAATAAAATGTTATTTTATAAATAGAATTTGGATTTCAGCGATCGTAAACACGTCCAAAGTGTAAATATGTTTCACTGTATTTATATTTTGTAATTTTATGGCGGTTTTATTTTATTACTTCCATTTGGTTTTATACACTACACATCGCAGACCGCACCGTTATGAAAAATAAACTTGTGAACCTACCTTGCAATTCTTTTTCGTTGAATTCCCTCTTGATAGAACTCTGAAATTGGCAAGATAAAATTAGTTAGAAGGTTAGTTTTCGGCTGAGTTTAGTGTTCTATATTATCGCTTACCCGTCGTCGTTGCATTGTTTTCGCCATGACGATATGTCGATTCACTTAATTTTTTACGTAATATTCAATAAACTTGCAAGTTGCAACAAATACGAACAAACGAATATATCTAATCTAATTCGGATCAATAATAAAATTTGTCTTTTGAGTGGTGGATCCAGTTAGGTAGTTTTTGATGCGCGATGCGTTTGGACTCGGTTTAAATGTTTACTAACTGCTAACAATACTGTACACTGTGTTTTGGCAGGCGTTTAAGTCACATAAAAAATAATGTTCTAAAACTAGACAAGGATATGTATTTCTTCTCTCTAGTATTTTTAAAAAGCGAACAGTGAATGTGTTATTATATATTTGTATAACGAGTGCGAATTAATTAAGATCGCGTGCGTAATGAAATGTGAATGATAAAATTTCTTATCATCCCATTTATCTCAGAAAATATACAAATAAATACGATCCCGTGCTCAACCCGTAAATTTTTTTGACATCGAACGTGGTTTTTACGAGGATTACGTTTTATGATTTATACAACCTATGGTGAAATTAAACGAGGGTGGCGTGCCGTAATAGATTTCTTATTTCCTGGGGAATATATTTCTTAGTTGAAATTTTTCTTTTCCTTTTTTTGAGTACATATATCTAATACATATTCAAAAAATTGAAGAAAGGAAAATTTTTTGTGTTTAAGTTATGAAGTATTCGTTAAGATGGTGTCATGCCTACATGACCGAGAAAGATTCGAAATATTCAACTTCTATGGGAAAAGCCTAAATTACGTTTGCATTAAAAAATATAGCTGCTTATAATAATTATTTTGAAATATGTAAGTTACATGATTACCACCAACATTCTATAGTACATAGTAAAATATTTAATTCTGTGATGGAGCCTTCTTGGCAACAGCCATTGCAGACTCTGAGGAGACTCATGTTAACAGTTAGGAACATGTTCTATTTGGCACAAAACGATTTTTATAGTGCTTATTAGATCTAGGCTATTGCAATCTAGTTATTGATTCTGTGCGTAGTATCGATTCTGAATAACAATATCGATTGAATATTGACACGATGTTTCGCTCAGCTCTATTGCTTATCGTGCTTTACCTCTCACAATATGGACATAAAGTTGGTATCGGTAACAGCAATAGTTCCATCAATACAGGGTGGCAGAAAAAAAACTACAATGCAATGGAATATGTGATCGAGGACCAAGAAATAACAAAAAAAGTTCTTATAGACACATGTCTGATTACTTTTTGTTTTCAAGTTACAAAGTGTTTTTTATATTGTAAAAGGTAATAAAAAATATTTTTTCATGAAACAAAACATTTGGTAAATGTGAAAGCAATATTAACTTAGTTTATTGAAAGTTTTCGTTCAAAATGGTGCCTTTTTGTGGAATACTGGGACATGATCATGTGTCACGTTCAAATTCTTCAGAAGGTCAACACATCTATCGAGAGAAATACTCATTAAGGCAAGTTTCTAATGCTAGGACACCTTATTAACGTTCATAGGCGTTTGGGAGAAAATAGTTGCTTAAAAAAAACCAAAATATAAATCTGGGGTAGACAGAGCTCGTCGTACTGTTGCAAATGAAGAAGATATTTGGAAATAGTAGAAAACAATCCTATAATAAGCACCAGAAGCATAAGTGCAGCGGTACCGAATGTCAGTCGTGAAGCTGTTAGGGAAGTCCTCAAAGAACAACTTTTTCATCCATTTCATTTCCAAAAAATCAATTGCCTATTGGAACAGGATTTCCTACCGCGTTTACAATTTTACAAAACTTTCTGCCATTGATTTTGTTTACCGATGAAGCAGGTTTCAGTCGCGATGGCATTTTGAATATTCACAATATGCATTATTGGAACGACGAAAACCCCGACGGAATCACCAGTATGGGTTTTCCTTTAGTGTGTGGGCAGGTATAATTGACAATTATCTAACTGGTCTATTGCGGATGCTCAGACGATTGACAGGTGAACTCTATCGATTTTTTTTGAAAATGAACTGAATACTTTATTAGGTGTTCAATTGAATATTATAACAAGAATGCACTACATGCATGACGGAGCGCTAGCTTCTTCTAGGAGAGCAAGGGAATTTCTGCAACAAAAATTTGAAAATAGGTGAATTGGTCGTGGGGGACCTATACCATGGTCAGTTCGTAGTCCCACCCTTAATCGCCTCAATTTTTAATTTTGGGGATTTATGAAATGTGAAGTGTAGTCCGCAGAAATAAATAGTGAAGAACCATTACGGAACAGAATCAGAGTCTGCTGATAGATGTTGTAATAGTGCTAACATATCGTATTTCAAAGATGCCGTCAGTCATTAACACAACGATTGGAAATGTATATTCAGGAACAAGGTCACCAACACCTTATGCAGAACTAATATCTATCTTATATTTTTTAATGTTTTGTTTAATAATTTTTTTTTGATTCAACAGCTTATAACTTGAAAACAAAAAGCAATCGGACATGTGTGTATAGGAACTTTATTTGTTATTTCTTGGCTCTCTATCACATGTTGCTGTGCTTTGTAGTTTTTTCTATGTCACCCTGTACATCTAAGTTCTGTTGATTCTATAAAAGCTAATTTGTGATTTCATTACCTATTCATCATGTTTTCTGTTGTTAAATAAAAGCAACTACATGTCACAATTTGAGCAAATATTGTTTCCAGGGGTATAGTTGTCCAAGGCAATAGCGCTATTGGAAACTTCATACATTCTCTAAAAAACTATAAAACTGATTCAGCTAGTTTGACTGCAATCATAAGATTGCTTTTTGAGAACACCAGATTTAAATAATTGGTTATTAAAGAAACACAACCCGGAATTCTTTGTTGAAATGATTCATTGTTTTGTCTCTTGGATTTTTACTTGCTTTTTTAGGAAAAAAATTGCGATTGAAATCAGTTTCAATGTATTCGATTTATTGGTTTTTTTTTGGCATTCCTGGCGAAACGTTGATTTGTGAATTTCACGTTGACAGTGACCTGTACATCAGCGTGCCATATTTATACATAATGGTATCTTGTTTTAGTTTTACATTTTATCAAGTTTCTATAAAAATTAAAAAAATATCATCAAAATTGGCAATTTTTGGTTGTCATTTAACAAGTAGGGAACTATAAGCTCAATATGATGAAACAGCATAACATTGAGATGGAAATAAGCAAGAATATATCATTACCGGTAATACTTTAGTGGTATTTGAGTATACATAAGAGAAATCGCAAACGAACTAATTATTAACTAACTGTTCTGTCAAATTAGTTAGTTGCAATCTATATGTACGCAAAGGAAGGATATGCAGAAAAATGAGAATATTTTTCTGAAACAGGAATTATTTCAATTGTCGTACTGCATACACTTGAGTGAGTAACAATAGAAGCTTTATAGTAGAATTGTCTAATTTTTCCTAAATTTAAAAAATAGGATCGAGTTTCACATGTATTCTTTTTTTTTCTAATCACATTTAAGATGCCAAGATTGCGGTACTTACATCGATATAGCTATCTTATCCCACCTATTTTATCTCACGCAATAAAAATTATAATTTCGACAGCAATTATCGTTTGTTTACAAGGTTATGTTGTAATTGTATAGAAGAATTAGCAAAATGAATACAAACTATTTTTACATACAGTAAACCAGTGTGTTGTTTGCATATCTTCGGAAACCACTTCTTGACCAAAATTAGTATTTAGCGTTTATGATTTGCACGTCATAACACGCACAATAATAACAAATTGACTAAATAATATATTTTCAACAGATTTACCTATGTTCAGGTACCAGGATACATTCGAATCAGAGCCAACGAGAAAGCTATTCTGTTAGAGCAAAGACGACCGCAATATCGTTTATGGGACCGGAACCGTTTTGCGAATAGGGACGAGCACCTATAAAGGAGAACTCAATGACAGGGAGCAGAAGCTTAGAACAACCGTCTAGGAAAATCTTCCTGGTCTGAGACATTTCACGGTATTCCTTAGAAATTTCAATAAGCAAAGAAGGCCTATGCTAGAACTAAGTAGGAACAAACTACTTGTATTTGTGGGTTTTCTCACAGGGCACTGCCACGTTAGGAAACACATGAAATGGATAGGTTTAAAGCACAATAGCGACTGCAGGTTTTGTGGGACAGCATGCCTATTGTAGGAATTAGTGTCAGAAACTTTGATAAAGCTGTCATTGACGAGGGAGAAGTACCCTCTGTATAACTGTGGGTAAACTCCAGCAACTTATAGCTGGTGTGGGGGCACAATAAATCATCGGGTCGCACTGCAAGATCACCCTCAATCTAAATTCTGCTTATGTTGACTAAAATAGCATTCGTTTTAGGCAGTTCGAGCGATGTTTTAGAAAGTTCAATTGGGGATAACTTTTTTTTCTACACCTTGTCGACAAGACTGCGAATAACCGCCAGATAGAGCTATTCTCTGTTCAATTCTGACTCGATAATTTTAATTGAAAAAAGGGGTACTGTCCTTCCGTAAACTACAAGAGCAGCTCAAAGGGAATATAAATTTATTTATTTATGATTTATTTTGATTTACGCAGATTAGTTAAAGTTAAAGGTATGTGAACTTAGGGGTTTATTAAAATTAAAAGATTAAAATAAAAGAATATTGAGATTTGATAATTTCGTTTGGCAAAAGGAAAGATCATACACCTTTCAGTTTTCCCTAGCAAGTATATAAGAATAGGAAGTGTAGCTCGGTGAAGTATGTAAACAACAAAGTAAGTTCGTTTTTAGTGCACTTAAAACACACTGCAAATATGTATATATACAGAATGTCGATGCGTTGTTGCTATTCTCGTGTACGAATGTAATTCCTCTATTTATACGTTTGCTACTGTCATATGAAAACCGACAGCTAGAAGTACCTAATTCACACAAGAAGATAGTTAAGTGAGTGACATTGTTTCCCTAAAATGATTCATAGAAATATGGTAGAAACTTTATGTTCTATTTGCATCAGATTTATTATGTATGTTAACAAACACTACGGATTTTATACTCTGTTTGCAGTTTTATGAATGTTACTATCTCAGTTAAATTGTTAAATACGTTGTTAGTACCCGTTTTAAAATTAAAAATAAGTGTATTGTATTTATATGCGACAGTAAACATGATATAATGTTTACAGCAATTATTTGATTAACAAGATTAGAGTTTTTCGAGAATGGCAATGCAGACAGTAAAGCTGACTATAGAAAATATTAATAAATTGTATATATGAACTACTTGGTTGTTTAATCTGAAAAAAAGTTAGGTGACTCCTTATTAAGCTAAAGCCAGAAGCAAATCAAACTTCCTTTGCTCTGCATTCCTACCTGGTTTATTGTTCATGAACGTCGTTCACTCAACTCAAGATATCTCAGCCACCTGGGTGAGCAGACTTTGGGATAGTGAAGAAGTCTCATTTACTTCTTAATCGTCATGTCCAATCTTCAATACGAAAACTCGAGAAAGTAATGGCTAAATTTGAAGATCGAAGCTTTATCTGATTTACTTAAGGGAAGTTCTATGACTAGTTAAATACACAAGGAAGTTCTATAAGAATATTGGGTATAGCTACAAAGGTAGGCTTCAGGGTAAGTTGATTTACGAACAAACGAAGATTTCAAGAACAGCGGTATTGCGTGTAAAGACCGCCGATTGCCCACCAATTTTCTAGTTGGGCTCGAAAGACGTAGATGAAAATAGCAAATAGTGGGAGATAAGATTTGAAGGCTATGGCACAGTTGCCTTGGCCACTGCGACCTACATACCTAGGCCTATTGTAACGGTGTCCTTCAAGATGCTTTTAACGAACCTTAAAATTAATCTAGGATTGTCGTCCTACATTTCAATAGGCATTAGAAACGGCCTACTGAAGTGTTAATGTCTAGTATGACTACCAGCAACACATTCACACAAAATTTGTTCAGTCTTCTCTAAATCTTCTTGACATAGACCGCAGATTCAATGTGCCTTGGACTGCTTTATTCTGCCAGTGGGAGTCCTTTCCATGTGATAATGGTTTCTTTTAGGTGGCTCATTTGCAGACACAAACAGGAATCAGATGCAATAAAAGGCATTTTTGCTGCTTCTTTGGCAAGCTTATCTGCTTTTTCGTTCCTTTAAGTAAAGGGACATATTTGGACAAGGAAGTTGCAACAGTTATTGCAATAAATTTTAGGCGTTTTGACACAAGTTGTGTCTTTTCGAACATGTTAATCTTTAGTTGATTTCTTTTTCCCAAATCGATCTGATTCTTGTAACATCTAAATATGGTAAACTAACTTTTTTTTCGGATGCATCCAGGTCGAATGGGTTATAATGTCATAAACGTGGAACCTGCCTTTTCGCCGAGCTGATGCTCGGTGTGTATTTGACTGTAAAGAAGAAAAAATGCGACAGTTTGACCTAAATATTAACTCTAACAAAATCGTTATCGTAGGTAAGATCTATGAAAGAATGCAGCTATTCCCAATGGTACTTACAACGAGAAATAAAGTGAAATGTAGTACTTCGGTGTAATATTAAATAGAACTAACAATCATAAGAAATAAAACGGTGACAAAACTAAAAAACCATATAACTCCAAGATGTAAGTTTAAAAAAAGTTGAAGTAATAAGCCAAGGCAGTCAAATATTGGAGTTAAGTGAACTACTACTACATTGTTTCCAATTACAGTCAGACATATTATATTGCCAAGAACTAAGGGTGCATGACCCCAGCCCCGCCACCCTGCATTCCAAAAATTTGAGTGTGCTATAATTTTTTGTTTATTTGGTGCCGTTTTGTGCCCGAAAAGAAAATTTTGTGCCTTCATATTAACTGAGTTTTAACGATTTCAAAATCCGCACCTGGCATGTCACCAGCCTCATCACCTCGACATTTCGAAATTTCGTGCATGCTATCTTTTTGTGCTTATTTTGCGCCGTTTTGTGCTGCAAAAAGAAGATTTTGTGCTTTCTTATTAACCGAGTTACAGCGATTTTGAGATGTCCATTCATTGATTTTTAAGCCATGATATCTGACTATCTGAATAGAGAGATAACTGGTTTTCTAACTCGTTATATCTAGACTCCCTATAAAATTTGTATCGAAAATTGGCAATTTAGTGCTAATATATATTTACCAAACCCCATGTTAAAATGAAATTAAATGTTTGCAAATTAAACTAATTAGAGTGACGTTATTAGCGTAATTTCTAAAAATATTAATTTAATTGAAACTGAAATGAGAGAAGATATTAAACATTTTGTGTTTTAGATTTGAATATAAATACATACCGTAACATACATATGTACATATATAGCCCTTCTTGCTTGATGCAAATCTCGTGCGAAATCGTTTGAGATTGTAGAGAACTTTAGTATTCCATACTATCGTTTTAATCGTCTAATTAATACTTTTTGTATTAATTTTCATTTTATTACTGGGCTGCACAACCTCATCATATTATTTCACCTCCTTATATATTTACGTGTATTTTGTTCTAATTTTACGATATTAGTTTGTAGGAGTTTGTGTTTTACTTACATAGAGTGTAAGTAAAACGCTATAATTCGGTTAATATGAAAAGACAACATTTTCTTTTTGCAGTGCAAAACGGCACAAAATAAGCACCAGAGGTGTCGAGGTGGTGAGGCTGGTGATATGCCAAATTCGGATTTTGAAATCGTTATAACTCGGTGAATATGAAAGCATACTAAAAATCTCGAAATGCGGGGGTGGCGGGGCTGGCATGTCCTTGGCCCTGCCAAAAAGAAGGTCGCATAGCACAAAATTTTCTTTTTGCAGCACAAAATTATAGCATACTCAAATTTCGGAATTCGGGAGAGGGAGGGGGGGGCAGAGCTGGGGACATGCACCCAAGGACTAAGCGTTTTTATAATTTAAAAACTTTTCATAACAGTTGTTAGTTGTTTTACTCTCAGGAACTCATTAATACAAATAGTAAACGTTTACTTTTTTTATTGTGGTGGTTAGCTCATGGTGAGTGTATTCTAGGAAAGACATCTTAGGCAGTTCTAAATTCTTTTAATTAATTTGCTGACAAACAACCAAGATTATGTATCTACATAATCTTGGTTGATACTTGACTCAACATTATTACAACCAAAATCAAACAGAGAAGTGTACAATGGATAAAACTGTAATTTTCCATTTCTAAAGTTTTAATAAACAAATGCTGTTTTAACATCTAGTCAGCAAAATTACGACAAATTGTATTGTTTACGCTTCATTTACAATTTGAAGTTAGTTACACCCACTGAAAGTTAATTCTGCAAAGGTCCTATGCTCCATTTCTTCATAAAGTATATCGTCCGTAGTTATTGTTCCAAGAAAATACTCATGACATTGTGACTAGGAATAAAATATAATACGAATAAATATATGCAAGTGAGGCTTACTAACTTTTTCGGTTGTTTACGTAAAATCCGCGACTACATTATTTCATTTTCATTATATTTTGTAATTGAATGTTTATAAATACTAAATTCGCCCGACTTTGAAGTTTACGTACATTTCCGTCCGTAATGATAAATGAAAACATCGACATGAATTTGCAAAGCTCAACGAGTGTATAAAGTTCTATGAATACATAAGATGAATAAATGCATAAACTTTTCCGGAAAGCAACATATTCCTTAGGGCTCCACCACGGAAACAAAGAAACTTCCAAAACATACGCTATTCGTAAACCGTGGTTTAAGATATTCTTTTGAAATTGCTAGAGATAGACAGATTTAACAAATACGCCATGTAAAGATACTTTTTGGTGCAGAATTTAGAGTGAAAAGTATGTAGCATGATATGTTATCAAGCGGTAAGGTCTCTTGGAAAGTAAAATTATTCAATTTATCTAAGGAGAGACCGAACAAATTTTGAGTTGATGCAACATTCTAAATATAATATCTGGCATATATGTATAAACAAATTATTGTGTTATGATAAATCTAGGTAATATGGAAAATTTTATAATCATATAAACATACTTACGTTAACTTTGCAACAAACACGTCGAATTGTGCCACAGAATATATTGTCATAAAAAATTTTGAGGCATTATAGAAAAAAACCTAAAATATCACTGAAACTTTCAAATTTCGAAAATAAGTAGAAATAGGTACCTGCTACGATCACTGATAAGGTATGTACTTACATACATACAATGCGAGAAAGAAATAATAGTGAAGCGTGCTAAAAATTCTGAATATGATGAAACGAACTATAGGTATATAGGTGTAGCCATAATCAACATAACCGATAACATAAATATAAACAGACAAAATGACAGACTAATACACTACTTGACAGCAAATTCAGACGCATTATGGGTAAAGGTCTAATTAGAAGATAGTTTTAATAAAGTTAGAAACAAATATAGAACCGGCACGCTTCAATCTTTGTTGCTCGCACAGTATATTACATCAGAGGACATAATACATACATATACAGGGTGCTCGGATACTTGTCTTACAAAATTGAAATACTAGTTGTATATAACATAGGAAACAGAATAAAACAAAAAAAAAATAATAAAAAATATTAGCCAATGCATAAAAAAATTATTTAAAAAATCAGCAAATGTTTTTAGGTGGGCCTTTACGCGTTAAAAGTGAATAGCCGATCTTTATGATATCGTCAGCAGTACGATAGCACTAAAAGAAATCAATATTATTGAGGTAGGTCATTGATGAATTCGACTTTCTGCTGAGCTACACATTAATCCCTGTAAACGCACAGCTGTTGATTATTCGATCTCGCTTGCTACTTCAACATCATTAGTCTATAAGTTTGCAGTGGTTAATGCATTGTGCTTCCTTGCCAGTATTTTTATTCGTTTACCGTATAACTACTTACATTAATTTACAGTTAATAGTTCCGTTAAATGTATTTGTATAAGAATTTATGAGTATTTTCAGTTTATTACTTAATGTCGTCTGACTTTTGTGTAACCTTTGTGAAAATGCCTTATCATTATACAAACAACGAGTTAAGTGATATGGTTCTTACATATGGAGAATGTAGACGCAAGAGCTGCTCGTTGACGATACGCCAATGTATTTCCTAATCGCTAGTTGCCAGCATTAACCACATTCACAAACGTAGTGCAACGATTGCGAGATACCGGAAGCGTCAAACTTCAGCAAGGACGTGGCGGTGGTAATCAAAGGAATGTAGACGCAGAAGAGGAAATTTTGAATATGGTAGAAGATGATCCATCTGTGAGCACTAGGCAAATTGCGCGTACAGTAAATTTAGCGCGGTCTACCGTGTGGCAAATTTTAAGAGAAAATCAACTTCACCCCTTTCATCTTCAGCGTGTGCCTAATCTTTCGGAAGACGACTACCCTCATCGAGTGCGTTTTTGTCAGTGGTTAGTCCAAAAATGCGGACAATCCCAACTTTTTAGATAAACTTCTATTTATGGACGAAGCAAATTTTTCACGTCAAGGCATATTAAATATTCACAACAGACATGTGTGGGCAATAGAAAACCCTCATGTGATATATCGTACTGACCATCAGCGACGATTTTCCATAAATTTATGGTGCGGTCTAATAAACAATTTTATCATTGGCCCTTTCTTATTACCGGCTCGTTTGAACGGGGAAAGTTATCTAAGCTTTTTGGTGAATGATCTGCAACCACTTCTAGATCTGTCATTAGACATTCGCCAACAAATGTATTTTATGCACGATGGGGTTCCGCCGCACCTTAGACGCGGTGCGCGGCATTATCTAGATAACACTTTCGGTGATTTTTGGTTTGGTCGCGGAGGACCGGTAGCTTGGCCACCTCGTTCTCCGGACCTAAATCCATTAGATTTCTTTTTTTGGGGACATTTGAAAGATTTGGTTTACAACAGAGAAGTAAATAATATCGATGACTTGAGAAGTAATATTTACGAATCTATTGCGCGAATTCGTGAACAGGACGTGTTACGACTAGTGTGTGATCTATTGTTGCGGCGCGCTCATTTATGCATACGTGTCGGCGGTAGCAACTTCGAACATTTACTTTAGCCGTTGAGCGGTCCTGAAAACATCAGACTCTCGGGTAGTGTTTCTAAAAAATTTTATAAATTTTTTTTTCCATCATTCGTTTTCTTAGCTCGGTTGATGACGATTTTTATTTTTTTGTAAGAGAAGTATCCGAGCACCCTGTATAGATGTTTCTTACTTATATGTATACAATATATGTATGTACTACATACTCATGAAACAATCAGTATGTTCATCGAAGTTACAGTGTGGAAATATGCAAGGGGGTAGTACATCCACTGCTCCTTGCAATAGTGTATTGCTTTTTAACTACATACTTGGAGAAATGAGATTCAAATATGATGCAAATACTTGCTAAGCGAAATTATGAACACTTATTCATTCGTATTTGCTCAAGTTATCTGGAATGTTTATGATATTTTAGAAAGACGAAAAACAGAAACTTTAGAAACAGTTTTCTAAACTGTCATTGTTTAATGGAAATAAAGATATCATTTATCCAACAAAAAATTGTTCACCTGTCTGTCAGCAGTACGTTTTTTAAGTTAAATAAACGTTTCCTACCACATTTAATATACTTTTCTAAACGAATTGAACAATTTATTACTCTATTCTGATTAAAACAATATATCTACACTGGGACTTACGTCAAGTATTTTACCACTTGGCTAACTTTCATACATTGCGAGCCAGAGGTATTGTTCTATATGTCGATTTTCTAAAAAACATACTACTGCCGGAATGACTAGGTGAACATCGACTTGATATAACCTTATTGGTTAAATTCCATCATTAGTTATTCATTATATTTACATATAACTACTTAATGCTATGTATATATATATTATGCGCCATCTATTTTCGAAAAGATGAAATCATACTCGTGGATACCGCAGATTCCTATCTTGTGGATGAATTCCGTTTGGATAAAATTTGCTTGCGTGCTTTGGTGATATCATTAAAAAGCGAACTAACAAGTTGTGTTTAGACGAATTAGTTATAAAGACAGTTTCTGTTCGAAACGAAACCGTTAGGTAATACGCAATTGTGTTATAACCCGTGAAAGTAAACAATCTGCTTTTTGGCTCAATATGGAAAAGTTCATGACTTAGACGCGTCTTGATGCCTTTAACACTTTTCCTGATACACTAAAATGTCAGCGGGAAAGAATTTGAAATGTGTAGATTCCAATCGTATGTATTCGATAAGATTGGGCAAGAAAATTAGAGATAGCATCAGAAAACCTTCTGCTTAGAACTTAACTGAAATTATTTGTAGGTATGTGAGCGAGCCAGCTAGAGATAGCAATGCCCAAATAACTAAGAAATCTTAGATTGGTTGTATTTTTTGTTGGAAAAACACTAATTAGTCATATATCGTAAAAGAATTTATTTAGCATGTCGATAGCCGCAATAGTGAAGCGGCTACCCAGCGATGTGTGAGGGCGTTTCCGTCCGCGATTTAACTCCATGATAAAGTAGTACTCTAGCATTTTTCTTGGAAGATAATATATTATCATTCGCTGTTGGGAATAAAGTAGTAGATAGCGTTGTATTACAATGGGCAGGATAGTGCCACAGCGAACAATGCAGCTTACGTAAGTCGCTGCAATGAAGAATCCATCCAGTTACTAGAAAGTCAATTAACTTAGATCACGTAGACAACTTTTTTGGTTATAATACAAGTAGCCGAGAATTAAGTGTGAATGTGGAATGCTTTATTAAATCCTAAATCAGGAGCAAGGTTAAAAACACTCCTATGTCGGGACTACAGCGATTAATGGTGCATGGTCATAAGTTGGTTAATGCCTTAGTTACAATAAACACTTCTATAATTTGTGTAACATCATTGCGTAGATGATCATTCCATTAATATTATTCGGAAATTAGATGCGCACTAACATGTGGTTGGTCCTTGCGCCAATAAATGTTTAGTACAGTACGTTGCTATCATGGGTTTCAAAGATCTTTTTATGCATTAATTCTAAGGAAGCTTATACGAGCGTTGCATTAGTTAAGCATGTTAAACAAACACAAGATTACTTTTCTAACCGAAACCGGGGGTGCCGCATGTTTCAATAGTGCTTGAAAGTACACTGAAATATTCTTTCTTTCCTCGTGTTGTTTACTGGAAATTTGGATGCTAAAACAACGGCGGATATATATTATAAATGCTAACTGTAATCTGTTACAAAATGGTTTGGCGAGGAAGCAGCAAATTTGTTTTACGACGTCAATCATTCCAAACAGCCAGGTTGTCATCTTTAAAATGAAGAATTGGGGTAGCTGCAGTGGGAAGACTGTCAACAATGATATAGAAAATTGTTGTTTAAGGACAGGAAACTTTTTTGTATTCGTCAAGTCCTTGTTGCACACAGCTATGATTGGCCATACAAACGTAACTTAGACGTGGTATAGCTATTTAGTTAAGCTGGTTGTATGTTTTACCGTGACGTCTACGGTTAAGTGCACGGTTCTATCGTGTCTGCCACAACTTCCACACAATCTTCGAACTACAGCAGATTTGAATTTAAAAAATTAATTGGTTGAAATGTTAAATTTTAGAATGTCTTGCCCACAAGACCGGCCGCCAGTTTTAGTGTCTGTTCCATATTTTATCAGAAAAAGTTTGATAGCTAATATTTATAAAAGTAATGTCATAAAAAGATTATTTTTCTTAAAATAAACGAGTGTAAGTATGCTTTCTTATATGGGCGTAGTTTTTAAAACCACGTTATGTTACTGCGCCTCCATCTACAGGATTTAATTTAATTTAGTTTGTAAATCAGAACTCCGCGGAACTTAAAATATGAAATTGTAAATAAAATCGCAATTACAGAGAATTTTATTTTGGAAAGTATGGTACCATAATAGAAAACCTTTTTGTATTCTTTAATTTGCACACTTTTGAGAGTCACAATGCTGCTATTCATTGGAATGTTTATCTAAGAAAACACGCAAAAGTTACTAGTCAACATTCCAGATAATAATAAGTTCTTACACACATTTATTTTTGTGTTGCGTATGGTATAAAATTACACGTATTTCGATTAAAGTGCTTTGGAACCGTTTTAAATGCTACTATCACAGCGACCAATTTTATCGTCGTCGTTTGATTACAATTACAAGCAAAAACAAGGACATTAGTAGAACGAACAATATATGTTTCGCTAATATAAAGTGTAACGATTATATTCCATCCATCGCCATTGTTTACTTGTAATCTTATCTTCGCTTCACGAACTGATAGCGAATCATTTACTTTTCGCAGGTAATCAAACACAGACGTTTTTATTAAAAGTGTCAAGAGGTTTGTGGTGTTACTACTTTGTGATAGAAATAAGCGATTTACCAAGATGGGGTCCGATTTGGATGTGGGAATGAAGTGCGTGAAGTATATGCTCTTCATTACAAACTTTATGTTTGTGGTAAGTAGAAAAAATAACGTGATATTTTGTCGCCATATGTGTAAGTAATGACATATGGTAGACCCATGTGAGCCCCACTGATAACGAAGATAATATTCAGAGTCGTAGAATATTATTTAGATGTTAAAGTTTCTTTTCTATATAGCTA
Organism: Popillia japonica; assembly: GCA_004785975.1. Taxonomy (NCBI): domain Eukaryota; kingdom Metazoa; phylum Arthropoda; class Insecta; order Coleoptera; family Scarabaeidae; genus Popillia; species Popillia japonica. The sequence goes on from ML218479.1 coordinate 15,429, forward strand.
GTACTAGATGCTGCAACGATAAGAATTCTTGAGGTATTTATGTTCTTTATGCAGGCAGCAATTCTATTGCTAATTAACATAATAATATACTGAAATAATTCGTTATAAGCTTCATTTTAATTCTATTGTTGCAAAAGCTCTTTAGTTTTACTTTCTACAATTCTGGTATTATCTGAAGCTATAAAGTGGAAGGTGTAAAGTGTTGCGGTTTTGACAAAAAGTTGTTTTAAGAATTCGATGAAACGCATAGATAAATAAATTTTCTAGAAACGTTATCAGATGTTCGATAAAGTGTCATCAAAGCTACTACAATTTTGTATTTTTATTACATCTGTATAAATCGTAATAACTGTAAATTTTTATTAATGGAGTGAACTATATAATGTACAGTAACAAATCTATTGTTTAAGTAAACCTGCATTTATTATTACTAAATTATACACGATTTTTCGCATATATTCTTGAGATAGGTATCCAGTTCGATTGGCATAATCTTTTTTTGCCTGCAGATATGTATAGGGTCATATAATTATGTCTGTACTTACCCACTCTCATTTTCTAAAGTTTTAATGTTCCTTAATGATGTTCTGTATTCATGGTTATGGTTTTCATTAAGTATCTTTGATACTTTTGATTTATTTGTGTATACTTCTTGATAATTGAAGTTAGAACAGCTATTGAATTAGTCTAAACATAACTAAAAAATAAAATACAAATCCATTACTAGAAATATACGTAAATAAATAAGAAAAATAAACAGTGCCAGTAACTGAAACCATATTCCCATAAAAGGACAAGCTAAGTTGTCTCGTAGTGTTCGTAATACTGTTTGGACCACTTATAGAATGTGTTCAGTTGGTTTCTGTACAACGAACTACTCAGATTGGAGAAGTGCCAATTCCAGTTTGAGCACAGTTTTCGTATTAACTGTCCAGCCCATTCTACAGTAGTTTTAGTACAACAAACCTACGCGGTTTTTAACTGTGGAAACGGTATAACCGCGCAATACTCTTCGTCTCATAAAAGTTTGCGTTTCTGACAAAAAATTTTGAACTTATGTATATCTATTACATATAGCAATAATTTCTTAACCATGATGCGGTCGTAAAGTTCGACGTCTGTCAAGTAATGTTTAGTGGTCGTTATGGAAATTGGTCATTTGGGCTTCCCGTTGATTTATGCTGCTTCTTTTAAAAAAATTTTAGATCTACATAAGTGTACATACATATACATAAGTAGATATATATGTTACATATTTTTATATTTTGGTGGCATCAGTGAATACTAATGTAACTATTTTCTATTCGACACTAGTTAGACACAAACATCTGTGAACTGGTTTACTAACAGACCAATTCACAGTAAATATCGTATACTCGGAATTTACATAGTATTCTTATTTAAACATTATTGCAGAAGTTTTGCAGCGATATTAAGATAATAGTCAAAATAGTATTGACGAAATACTTGTCCTAACTATAATGTTCGCTAGTCTACATAGAGGGTGTATTTGAAATAAAAGTAGAAAATATTAAGAATGGTAAGATACAATTATATAGAATATAAATCAAAAAAAAATTGTTTAATTACGACGTGCATGTCAAAATAAAAATCTCCCTTATGTAACGTGTTGTAATACGCGCCGCCTATGAATCGAGAATATGTTTACCTCAATTGAAGTAACTCAAGACAACGCAAAAACAGCTGTCGATATTATAAAAACTGCGAAATAACGCTGATATGTCAGTTTTTTAAATAGCTTTGAATGAAGAGTTCAATAATACCAATGTGATTACTTATGAAAATATTATCGGAGACTAATTAATAAAGGAACTAAGAAAGGAATTGTCTTAAACAAGGATTGAAAATGATTTAACTGTAGTAAAAGTAAAACTATTGTGAAATAAAGGTAATTTCTTAGTTGCAATTTTTGTAATCGTAGTCGTATTTTCCTTTTTATTAAAGAGTTGTTGTTTCCATGTCTGCCACATCTACATACACTCAACATTCGAAACAGACTGACTCTGATTGTGCGTTGCACACATGTTTAATATCGCCTATCGCTACACCAGCTCTGCGCTATATATATTTGTTAAAACACAGTGGCGCGAGGAGTATTTTATAAATATCTTTGTAATTTTTTTTTCTCGTGTCTGGGTTGAATATTGCGCAAAATACTTTAGATTTAAGTTTAATAAAGTAATATATTTTCATTTTTCATAGTATTTACTTTTATTTCAAATACACTCTGTATACGTGCCAAACTTAGAATTCGATTTAGCAAACATACATCCTTTACTAATAAATTTGTAATCATTGATAACAAGAAACAAAGAAACATATCAGCTCGTATTGAGAATTATAAAAAATTACACTTTATACTTTAGTTGATTTGATATTATTGGATATCTATTGATACGCCAGTAGATATTATTAATAGTAGTAATAAATAAGTAACGTGTTATCGTATTTAAATTTTTATTTGTCATGATTTCTTATCATTAATAGAATATGTTATTATTAATGAAAATTCTTGACAAATCTAACAAATTAAAAAATTCATAAGCCAAGATTAGCTGCTACGAGTATGATAGAGCCGTAATATTTGCTTATATTTCATTGACTTAAAGGTCTGGTAAATTCTGTGAAGAGTAGTCAGGCATATAAAGATAATATTATCTTTCTAATAATCGTGATTAAACACACAACGAAACTCAATTGACACTAGAGGTTTTTAGCTAATTTGTCATATATATATTAGGTACTAAACTTGACATCGATAAAAATAAAAGTAGATATGTGAAATTGGAACCAAGAATGTTGCGACGTCGATGCATAACTTGATAGACTAAGCAGAAATATATTTTTAACTTTATATTGTATACAATATTTATATTTTCTTGAACTATGGACACTGTTAATGGCATTGGTTAAAAGGCTGATAGAATATACCATTTCCATAAGCACAGAGCCCAATTGGAAAATATAAGTGTTTAGTGGAAGATATGGGATTAATGCAATTATTCCACACCAGCATCCTAGAAGGGTGTCTAAGATTTTGTTGCTAGCAAACCAGAAGCAGTGTTCAAGCTACTATATAACAAAGTTGACTTGGTGCTTGTAAAGTGGGACGAACTTTATAACAGCAACTTCCACATTTCTTCTACATCTAAAAAGTGCATATTTTACTTCTTCTTGATTTTCTGAAATGATTTTAATTCTGTAGATGGTTCTTATGATTTCCTGAAATGCTGATTTTTACTATTGAACTCACGTTTATGCAAAAAAGGAGTGTTGAATAGTCGCAATATACACGTATAGACTGTAGATAATCCGCATTACTTGATGATGCTGATGATGGATTAATAGTGGAGCCTATATAAATATTTTGTTAAATGACCAAACGTTAGTATTATTGTATAGAGTCAATCTAGAGCAACGACAGAAAATTCCGTTTATGTATCATACTATACCTTGTCTCCTCAATATGGATCGTAAACAATAATTCAAAACCTTGACCATCTCAGACCGCTGGCCAGTGTCAACTCCGTTGGCTTTCTTGTGGGATTACCCAAAAAACTCTAATTGAAACAAAAACAACGTATCATTGCTGAAGGTATGCATTTGCGATTTGCTATTAAAGCAACCTAACTTATATATCAAAAAGCGTCGTAGGTAAGCCTCAACAGCATTTATATAAAGATCACTTCTTTATCAAGAACTTTAAACTTTCTTCTTTTTGAAACCTTCTACCTTAGATTTGGCGCTGATAGTTTGTCGGCCTAGTTTTAATAGTTCCTATGTAATGCAGAGAAATCAGAACAATAAGCCGGAAAACCACCCGCCCGAATCTAAATTCACACCATTATGATGTTAGTAGTGAAAGGTCAAGCATTATCGTACTTCAGATAATTTGATTATTCATTTCGGTAGTTTTTGCTAAATTGTGACTCTGAGATAACAAAATTGTTATCAGTAAATATCAGAATTGCTGCTTGTACTTCTTTGGTACAATTAATAGTGCTAGATGTGTTGTCACTCCAACTATTTTTGATTGAGAAATTGTTCTTTTGTTACGTCTATGCCATTCTTTTCTTTCTTCATGTTCGCACAAAGGCTAGGGATTTCATTATTAAAGTAAGAATGTGAAATAAAATATGTTGATATTATTGGCGAGTAAATCGATGATAATATAGCGAAGTGGTATAAATATTCGGATGTTCACGAGATATTTACTGCTCGAAACATAAGATGAATGTTGTTTGATATTGATGTTAGTCATAATGTAGGGGATTGGTTCAATTGTATCCACTGTATTGGCTAATATACGAGCAGATTGACATGCTTAATGGTTTTGCTCGGATTGCGAAGCCACTGTAAGTCACATTCTCCATTTCAAGATAGCAGTATAACATTAAAATAGTGTAATTGTTGTAAGCCTTAACAACTTCTTTCAAAGAAGTTTATTTTAGACAGTCAAAGCGCTGCAAGTTTGTGCATCAATCATGTATTTATTCACAATATAAATATGGATGCCATACAGGGCTTGTTTCAATTAAATGATAAGCGATGCTTCAAGATATCACGTACTGATAAATTATAGTGAGATACAATAATATATCTAATGAAGATTAACTTGCGATTTCCTGGAGAGAAGAGTGTATTTGAATTTTTAGATACAATAGTCCGCATTATTTTTTATAATTCTGTTGCTTGTTTGAAATTTCAAAAGATACAATACAATACACTGTTAAAGAAAAAACAATTCATAAACACGATGATATCTAGTGTACAATAGGTATAGTTACATAAGATATGAACCAAGAACTTTCAGACAGCCGTGTAGCAAGATCTGTCGATCTCTGGTTGTGAGGAAACCAGAGATACGGTGTTCAAATTTTGTTGTTCTGTATGTTTGCTACGTACCTCTATTTTGTGTAGAACAGACAATGATGGGCCGCTGTTATACGATCAGAATGCTGGGTTCTGTACAATTCTCCTATTTTTGGTGACGTACAGATTACGTTGCTCACATAGATCAGATCCTTATGAAACAACATCATATGCCAGCTGGGCTAGCGTATGACATCGACCTCAGATTGATCGAACACGCCTATGACATATTGGGCGCCAACATGAGTTCTGTGTACCTCATGCTGTACTTTAACTCGAATTGACTTATTTATTTCTTACAGATAATTGGCTTTTTACTGATTTCAATTGGCACAGCAATCACTTACATATACAATGACTTCGACCTGTTCATAGATGACCACTACTTTAGTCCAGCTGCCTTGTTGGTGGCAATTGGTATCATCACCTTCTTTGTAGCCCTCTTTGGATGTGCAGGTGCAATTAAAGGAAGCACCTGTATGGTTAATATTGTAAGTATAAACACAAAACACACACAACAGAAACAAAAATGATTTTGCTCACTTTCACGTATTTCCAACTAATTTGCTTTAATACATTTATTTATATTTTTTTAAATACCACCTGTGACAAAACATAGAACAACAGCTTTCTAAATTTCTAAATATGAAAAATATGGTTTCTAGAAAGAAAAAAGAAAGTCTCCCATGCCTCTCCATATTCTTCCGGTATTTGAAACGTGCTGGGATTTCTTTCTTTTTGACGTAAATTTTTCGATTTTGAAGCCAGCCAACACGATATCGCTACGGATTTCCTTTTTTATCGCTGACAGTTATTTCATTTAGCAAAGAAGGCTCGGCAAAAAGGGAAAAATTTATTTATACGACTTTGCGACCTTCCTTTTAATGTAACTGTACGGGTATCTACATATAAATGGAAACGATAAGGCGTTTTATATGTATTTATGCATGTGTGTGAGTGTATACGGTGCGGGTGTATGTATACATATACAAATATTCGTACGTGGTGTTTACCTAATATTCATAAATGTGTAACTATGGAAGAATTCTTATATCGTCGTATTAAAAATAGCAATATTTGTATTCCGTGGACGCAATCTATTGGAGGTAAATTACATTGCATTAGTTTATGCAACCTACTTCGATGTTATGCATAAAGAATTATCTAAAATCAGATATACTGAAACGTGAGTTAATTCGGCAGGGATTGTGGTTAAATATGTACACTGGGTTGATTTAGAACCGACTCACCCGACAAGCGACATTGACCTAACGGCGCACACAAAAACTTTCTACATTTGGATGTTTGTAGTAATAAAGCGATTTGCTTATGTACTGGTACGCATACATTTAGAATAACTACAGAAATATATTCTTTTTCAGATACTTTTAGTATCTGTATTATTACGTAGTATAGCGTTTGCCAACACCCATTAATAACACAAACACAAATAAAATAATTATTGTATTTCTCCTGACTTAGTTGAGTTTAATAATATGGTACAAGTTAATTTTAGAAGCATAAGAAACATTATTTATCAAAGCAGTTATTAGACAGGAATCTATGTTCACCTTAAGTTTGTTTTGTTAAAAAAGCCTGATTTTATTCTAGTATTAATTAACACACAGTAAACAAATAATAATTTATTTCAAATAATAAGGAGGTAAACAAAAAGACAGTCAAACTAAAAACAAATTAATAAAGTTTTATTGTGTAGTTTCATATGAAACTACACAATAAACAATACGAACATCCTTACTTATACATTTTTTAATGGTATAAATACTTCGAAATATAGAGAAATTGTATGCACCTGTGATTTAACTATATGTATGTATGTATAAATCGCATTAACAAATTATCGATTTAAGAATATATAAATGACCCCTTGCGTTAAATATAATTGTGTATGCGTATGAAACTCAATTTATACAAAAATCCTTACTCATACAATTTTTAATTACATTAACACTTAGAAATATAGTGAACATGTAGGCGATAGCGATTTAACCATATTTATTTATTTCAAAACATGATAAGATCGTATTACAAAATTATCAATTTAGGAATATATAAAAAATGATCCCTTGCATTAAGCATTGTGTACCTAAATATGAAACTCGATTTGATGAAATATATTGCATCTATAAATAGTATGTTACATATAGTTGACCATATCATTACTGCTTCGAATTCGGATATCGCTGTAAAGCATACTTTTGTCGAGTTTTGTGGCAGTTTGAGTCGATTCTAAATCAACCCACTGCACATATGTGTTACATACATATGTATATACATTTTTCCTTGGAGCGATTTATATTTCCTCTTTTTCAGTAAATTGTATCTAAGGAAATGTCAATACTCTCAAAATACTCACATTTATTGCATTATAACGAACTATATAACAGCTGAGTTCCAAAAATAATTGAAATAATGATCTCCGTAATTCACACTAGTAACAAAGTATCAGTTTTTTCTGCTGTTTGATGTCAATATTGCACACAAGATAGTCCAACCATGTGTAGTGGACCTCAAAATATGGCGATACCTACGCAACCCTTGGGTTGCGCCTCTTAGGTGTTAGAATCCTTTAAAATTGGATCTATCTACCTATTAAATCCTCCACTTTTCGAATATAACCTGATATCAGAATGAAGTTTAGGATTTTCTGAACAAACCGGACACACAATTTTAAATACGTTAAATTTTCACTACTGCGAGTTTAGAACTATTTCATTGCATTTCATGACAAGCTATTAGATCTATATACATAAATTGCAATTGTTGTATTTGAGTAGATTCTTGAAATTATTCTGATGAGCAAAGACTGTTGATAAAACGGTACTAAACAAATAACAAACAGTGTCCAATCTTTTTATTCAAACTATCACTAATTCTCCATTTGAGCTATAACTCAATAGAAAATCAATTTCATAGATTAGTTTCTTGTTAGTAATACATCAACGATTATTATTATCTTGTTTTTATTGTTTTAAGTAATTACTTGTTTGTCGGTAGCGACAGATCTTTACAAATAAATACCTTGATTTAATACTTTTATGATTGTGCAGTTTTTATGAAAATCAAAGAAGTTCCTGGAAAATGGTGCAATATCTTAATCTATCATTTTCATACATTTTATTCACAGAATCATATCGCTAATTGACGCGTATTGTTCAAAATTGTACTTACTTGAAGATATATCGCTGTGAGATATGCTTATCGTATTGTCGACGGTAAAAGAATTATCTTTGTTCGAATGGAACAGAACAGAAAGTCTATATCTACTACAGTATATTTAGTCGATCTATTGGTTAGTTGATTACATCAACCACCATGGTTTTTCGGGATAATGATCAGCTAAACCTGATATAGGCATTGAAAATTAAAAATTTGGCTTAAAGTAAAGATTTTTTTGTTGTCATCAATTATGAATGTTAAGTTTATAAATTGGGAGGGGCTGGACAATGTCAGTAGATGTTAAGGAAATCCAAGCGCTTCAATTTTTGTTATTTCTGTATTTTTATTGTAAGACTACTGGGTGAGTTCTTTATTTTGAAACAACGAAATATCTCTAAAACACTGCATCAAATCAAAAAAGATCTAAATAAGATTTGTTATAATATAGGGAGGTCGTTTAATAGTGCCGAACTCGATCCCCTCCCCACAGTGGGAGAAGGACAAATTTTGAAATCTTAAATGGAAACCCCCATTTTGTATTGCGGATTCGGTTTCTATGCCATCAAGTATGAAGTTTTTGTTTGATTCGTAACAGATTGCGCTGTAATCCCAGACAACATGGTTATAAACGTCTAGAAAAAATACTCAAAAAAGATTATTTCAAAATGGGGGTTCTCATTCAAGATTTCAAAATTTTTATGAGCTTTTTTAACTTATCTTATTTTCCTGATAGTTTTTTCCACTTTTTTAGGTCAATTATAACACTCCAATTCGAACAAAAATCAAATTTATTCCAAAACCTTCACAATATAATCTGGTTTTCGTTACAACTTCGTCAGTGGAATAAAATTGACATTTATTTCGTGTCAAATTATAAATAAATAACTAGCCATGCCTATCAACAAAATTATCTACAGACAAAGAAATTCAGTGATATATAGGATTACGTTTACAATATAGTGGACAATTTAAGATATTTTGAAGTTGTAACGGAAACCAGATTATATTGTAAAGGTTTTCGCATAAATTTGATCTTTGTTCGAATTGCAGTGTTATAATTGACCTAAAAAAGTGGAAAAACTATCAAGAAAATAAGCTATGTTATTGGGTAAGCTTTCCGTTCCAATGACTAAAAGGTAATTTTTGTATCAATCCAAAGAATAGTAAGTGAGTGATTTGATACCAGCATACGGCAGAGCGAGTCCAGATATTGATGTTAGTAGGTCAAACGGGCCACGAAGTGCCCATTAATCATGCGCAGAATGGAACAATACCAGGAGGAACAACTGTAACACGAACTGTATACAAAAACAGATTTTTAAGGACGTAAATCACAAGTCTATTGTTGCGGAAGCAACCATTTTTTAATATTTCTTCTTATTTTTTATTTCGCGTTTTGACTTTATTAAGTTTCCACATCTAATTGGATTCACAATTTTGTTTGATTTGGATTTTATGTATTTGTGTATGTATTCATTAACTTCCGAAATTTTATTCACTTGCTGCAACCAACAAAATATGTCGCACACACATGTATGTACATATTTTCAATTATGTAAATACGTCCTATATCAGGACTATTAAGACAAAAACTAAACGTGTAGTGGCAATAAGTAAAATAAAAGTGGATAGTAATTAACCTATCTGTAAAAAGCGCAAATGTAACATACTATGTACAATTTCTATTTAGGGTTATATTGCAGAAATAATGAAGAAAGTTGGATATACTGTACTTAGTTGATTAATGGTAATAGTTTTCGTTTAAATTCTTTTTGTTTTTGTTTAGTATGGAATCTTTCTAATTCTGCTCCTTATCCTGGAAGTATCCGCGGCAATTGCGGCATACGCTATGAGAGGTTCTATAGAACATTACATTAAAATATCCATGATTAGTTCGTTGTACAAATATCCTGATCATCAACACGTTAGGGACGCATGGGATGCACTTCAATGTCGTGTAAGTAATTACGCCCTCGTTAATAACGCATTACTACAAACTTCCTTAACTTTTTAGATGGGATGCTGTGGAATCAATGGTTATACGGATTGGGGCGAATTCAATATTGAAATGTCCAACGGAACAATGATCCCTGAGAGCTGTCAGGATGCGTATGGTGAGCCATTCGAATTTGGATGTTGGCAACAATTGGTCTATACGGTTTCGCAAAGTGCGTTGCTTGTAGGAACTGCAGCTATTTGTGTTGCAATTGTTCAGGTAGGTCCTGGTTAACTTAACGACTAACTTATTACATCAGATAGGACGCATCGCATTTTCTTGAACTTAAATCTCAAAATACATTTGTTGACAGGCGCTTGGGGTTGTTTTCGCGTTCATGTTGGCTAAATCGATCCGTCGCATTAAAACCGAACAAGAAAGGAAGAGACAACAAAATCGCCAACGTATTTATGAACAGTTAGCTAGAGGAAATGATGAGAAACCAACTCCTGTTATCTACACATCTTCGAAGGCGTAAACTGTATGATAGTTTGTAAAAACATGTTGTATAATATCCCTGTTACGTTGTATATTGTATTATGTTTACACGTAAAATTAGTATTAAATTTAATTACATGTCAGTACAACCCTGTGCAAGAAATAGTTATATACTTATTACATAAAATTTATTACCCGGAAAGTATTTGCATTTGTGTCTTTAAACAGCTGATATGTATGTTGACAATAAATGTATCTTGATATTGATTGATTTACTATTTGTCAATGATTGTATTTGATTCTTTCTGTTCTAGTATAATAGGCAAATTGGCAAAAATAAATAACAATTCTAGTCTGCATTTCAGTTACGCAATGTAAGCAGTTTTCCGTCTACAGCATCCACATATTTAAAGTTAAGAAATTTTATTTTGTAAATTATATTTTTAGAATATACAATAAAAAACTAGATAAACAGATATATTACTATCCGAAAAATATCACCCCAACAGTACAGAAAAACCGCAAATATTGTATTAGATAGAAACCAGATTTTCTGGAACACATCGGATTTCCACAAAATTCCTGCGACCACACACCGAGCATCTAATGACCTGCGAGTTTTCCTTCGCAGTCTTATTCAGCAAGTGATCTAATTAAGCCCAATTTTGCGACTAATGGGTTAATGCTTGGCATTCTAAAATTAGCTATAATACCTAACAGTCGCATGCATTTTCTTGGCTATATTTTTGTTTTTAACGCGCACAACGTTGATTTTTCTCAGAAACTAGAGCGCGCTAGGATAAAAGCTCGTATCTGGGTACTCAGGGGAGCTTCCTCTATAATATAGTTGCGAGCCATCAAGATCTGTGGCGACAACCCTGGTGTTCTCCTTTTCAGTGTAACTTCATCTAATAAAGTCTCAAACGTAAAGAAGCCATTAATTTTTTTGTAGAAAAGTTAGTTAAGTATGTCATATTAACAATGTTCGCCATTCAAGTAATTGCTCTCCATGTATGCGTACTCCTGAAACAGGATTTTGTTTGCTTTTAGCATGTTTCTTATTGAGTTCGTTACAATTAACAGTTTTAGATCCGGACATAGAACGCATTTGCTGCATACACTCTAGTGACTACTTTATTACAAACATATTTAGGAAAGCGGCAATTGAGCGTTATTCTTAATATAGTATATTTTGTCTCGGTTGTGTAGTGTACATAAACATGACATAAACTGGCACACCTTGCGCCACCACGGTCTTATAAAGAATGCACATTTTACAAATGTTAATAATTCAAGGTCAATCGAGAGATCTTTATATTGTTTTTAGTGCAGACGTAAACATTGCATCCCTATTTAAGAAAATAGATATCGATTAATAAATAGAATTGCATTAGATTGGAATACTGGTTCGCAAATTCGACAACTGAAATGAGCAAATCCAGCTGTTAATTCATTTTTAAATAGTATCCACAGAAATTTTACGCTGGTTGGAGCGTAGTTGCGTTTCAACTTTAGATAAGAAATAAATTGATGGTTAGAATACACACGCAGTAACTATATCAAATACTTCATCTTGAGTATAAACTCACCTGGAATTCTAGAATTGTTTCTGATTGATTTTGATCCACTACTGATTTTTTTTGTGGATGCCGGATGTCCAAGAAAGACAGTGTAGTATAAAGATAATAGAACAAGTTGGGAATGGTTCTATGAGCTGGGTTGCTAGAATTTGCCTGCAGCTATAGCTTTCCATCCACTTTAAGCGCTTTAATAAATTGTAATAGCTGTGATAAGGAGACTGAGATGTTCTGAAGTTCCCCTCCGTTTCCGATTCCACAATTTTTAACAGATGATGAAAATGTTAACGTAAGTCGTTTCTCTATTTACGACATGGATATCAACATTTGCAACTGAAGTCATGCTTACTTACTAGGTTTTATAATCATCAACTTACCGTTTAGAAGATTGGAAATTGTATACCTTAAGAAACATAACAATATACTTTTTAAAGTTTACTTACATTGAAATTTTCAGTGGGTGGTTATATTGAACGCAGAATCGTTCGGTTTTCTGTTAACCCCATACTTCACATCAAAAGTATTATTAAATTGTTGGGTTATAACGGATAAGTTGGGAAATTTATTCGCCTCCATATGGCAAACACTGATTTCGAAAGATCTTTCTATTGAAATATACATATATAAACAAATGAAACACAATGATAAAGGATTAAAATTTTTATTGATTATTAAAATTATCAGTGTCGGTTTTTAGAAGTATTGTACATAAATGTGTTCTTATAACTTAACAAAAATAAATCAACAACTTTTTTACTCTTAATACTACGAGTTTCCCATATTTTTTTATTATAATATATACAATAAGTCTACATTAATTTATGTTTTTCAACCGTTTGCCAATATAATTTCTTTTTTTTTAGATTTTGGGGAGGTGACAGAGTTTTGTATGTATTCTTACCATTCTTTCTTTCACTTTCTTCCAGTTGTACGATATTGTTAATGATATAGGAGCGTTAGAATATCTCGACATTAACCAGCGATTAACTAAAATATATGTTATATCCCATTTTCACCTTAACAAATAAACTTAACAATACGTGAACAAAACTATCGAAAATAAAGCAAACACGTTTACTGTAGAACCCATACGTTGATTTCCACCGTGTTGCATTGCTTCAGGATGTTCACCTGTGAAAGAATAATATTATGTATTAGTCTCACGGTATTAAAACAGCCGAAAATATGCAAACACATTTGAATAACAATTGGCTTGTCAACTACGAGCTTTCAGTTTAAAAACCGACATACGGTTTTAAAATCCATCGAAGTTACTACCAGTCAACATATGGAAGTTGCTGGAAGGAAAAAGCTTACGTTAATTCTAAAATAATATTTGCGGTGTATAACAAGTTTTTATCGAAAATTTTGAAATTTTAATCTTGACTACCGTCAGCTACATACGTTCAACTCTAATCTTTGCCAAGATTATTTATATGTATTATATGAATATTAAGTCAGGTGCATTTATAAATACCAATTAAATGCCTGACTTCTAGTTCAGAATTTATGTCGTAGATATAGCGATATTTGAATTTAGTTGCTATACGTACCTTGATTGTAATTTGAACTAAAGCAATTTATTTGCGATAATTGTTAAGATTGATAAAGAAGAAATGATTGACGTAATGTTAAGTTTTAATCCTTGACTAGTGGATGAAGTATAGGAATAATAAAGACTTCCATACTTTCTTCATTCTCTGTTATTAAAATATTTTTGTGATTGTGAGCTATACGGTGCAATGATGGATAATATGTAACCTTCTATTAAAATACCACGTGCTACTTTCCTGCCTGCCTGTATATTGACTTCAACTAATCCATTTTGACTACACTATTCATACAACAGAGAAGTGCTTTTGTTGAGTAGGTGTATGGAGAAAATACAATCAACGTCCAGACAATCGAATACCATCACAAAAGCTGGTGCCCTTTTAAGATTATTGTATCACCCCAAGTTCCTTTTTTGGCTGACAGTTTTTCATCGTTTAATGCCTCATATTGATATTGTATATTCTCAGGTGCAAAAAAGAACGCTGATTCTGTGACCATAAAAAAATGTATTGCAAAGCTTGAAAAAAACGTCGGAAAGAAAGGGAAAATACAGAGACTCCGAACTAGACGACATTGATGTGAGTCACTCTAGGAAAAGAAGGAAGGTAGATGAAGGAACCTCTTATGTTTCCACGACTGTTCAAGCTAAAGAAGTGTGCGACACCATAATATCAGAAAAAGAAGGTTTTTGTTTACAGGTCATTTGGAAGTGGCTAATTTGTTTTCGGTGGAGAATTTTGAAGTATATTCGTCGAATTTTCCCATCCAACATTTAGATTCAGCAATTTCCGCCTTTCCATTTTTAGACAGAAAAAAATTCAAGACAGAGTTGGAAGTAATTTACAGAAGAACAGATTTTAGAGACGTCTTCGGAGCAGTCTATGTCTATTGAGAAACAAATGATTCAAGATCTTTCAAACTTTAATGAATTGGTTATTGAAGAATTCACATCGGGAAAGAACAGGCGACTTGAATTCCAATACAAAACGTGTGTGTGAAAATTAGTATCAAGTGTTTGCGTTAGTTAGTAAGTTATCGGTTACCTTATTAGTTAGACAATAAAAGCAACAACACGTGAAACTTGATCAGGAAGATGTGCTGTCTGGTAAAAACTAGGTAGGATTTTTTAAACAATTTTTAGTTCAAGTCATTTTTGTTCGTTTATGTTGTGACCGTTCTGCATAAAAGCAAGAACTAACAACTTCGGATTTTCTCCCCTCCCCTCCCCCCGGACCTCTCTTTTCCAGACCCCCCGGTACCTGCCCACATGTGCACTCCCAAAATAAAAATCCACACGCCGCCACTGAGCTTAGATAAGCGTGTTTTTTCATTCCAATTTTCAGAAAATGAATGAACTTCTTGACATATTCCTTTGCAACAGTAAAAATATCTTTAAACAAGACTTCAAACAGAGTCAAGTGATAATTACGATTATTGGAATGGTAGCTTTGGTTTTGTATTTTCTGGAACCAATGGTGCTTCCAGTGGTTAGTGCTAACATCAAAAGATCTATGTAAACAGGAAAAGCTTTTTATAATTTCCTGTCAGAGTAAGTTGCAGAGCTTTTAGCTGAGTGAACAAAGGGTTTCCGTATCTCATTAAAATACCTATAAATGAGACTAACGGAACTATTCTGAATGAAACAAAACTTACGCGTGGAGTCCGATATACAGGATTCAGTCGACAGATCATCCATTAACAAAACACGAAATCAAATACAATAGGAACAACATATTTAAAAGTGTTGAGCAAATAATTGAGTAATAATTAAACACGGCATTGACTACCCATCGCGAACTTACAAAAAAAATCAAAAACTAGTACACAATAAGATTTACAGGTTGAGGTTATAATAGACAAAAAACTGCTAATGGATGGTATGTATCAAAAATATAACGGCAAAGATATGTTTGCTCACATTGTACTTGTCATAAGCACGTTCATATGTTTGGGGACGATTAAAAAATACAAATTGTTTTTTTTTATTAGAATAAAAACGAACAGTTATTTATAATTTAACTTACTTCTGAACAGTGAGTATCTATATTATACAAAACCAAAAATAATTCATTTCGTCATCACATGTTTGTTAGGATGGTTTATCAAAACGAAACTCCTATTAAGGTTGTTTTTATATAAAAGAAAATATTAGCTTTATTTGTCGTATTAGGTATTCTACCAATCATAGATTAGTTCTTCCTTGAAATATTCTACAATATTTTCAAATTTACATTGATACACCCGTAAAAGGGAAAAAAGTGACTTTTTAGAGGAGACTGCGGTAGAATATAAAATTCATTCATGAGATAGAAGATAATACCTACTAGTGTAAATTATGTTCATGTATGTAGAAATGTATGCTCTTCCATATAAAACACAATTAATTGTTAATATTTCAATTTTGTTTGCTTTTTCGGGTTTTCTTAGTCGTCCCCGAAAATATGAACAGTAGTGTACATACATACATTCTAGTTTTGAGGCCTGCTTGCAACGTAACGAGTAAACATCTTACAAAAACTTCTTCTATATAAAATATATTTTGTATCACCATTTGATGTTATATGTAAAGAAACGCAAGTGATATAGAACTAACATGACGTGTGATATATAACGTCTTAACTATGTTTTGGTTGGGGTAATTTTTGAATATTGCTTTACACAACTGTCCGGTTCGCTTGCAATGCAAATCCAATCAGCTTGCTCCTCTCCCTTCCTTTTCACGATTATGCCCAATTCAACTAGTTATTGTTCCACAAAGCTATAAGCCATTCCCGACATTTTTATAAGTAGAAAATCTGCAGATATAAAGTATACCTGTATGAGGACTTTGGAACACATTTCTATAAAATGTGTTCGGAAAGGAGGACCTTCTTGTGGATTATATAAGAAGCATTATCAAGGGGGCAACGTTTGATGTAAAAATAGGCTCACCTACTTGAGCACCCTACCCTCTGAAGCTATCTTCCTAAAAATCTTAAATGGAAAGGGGTGCTGAGTAATACTTGATTTCAATAGTCCTTTAAAACCCTACCTTTTGGCGTTTCGTTTTTAGAAATTGATCGACTCGTTTTCGAAATGTTTAAGAAAATCTTTAGGTTTGTCCTATATTTAATTTTAGGAGTATGGGAGCCAAACCCTTTATTTAAACTATAAAGTCAATGTAATAAGAGTTCGAAATGTTGTCCGTTGTTCGCTAAACAATGATATAGCCGTTAATCGAAACTGCGGCGTACGTTTTCAAAAACTCCTCTTTGAATTCCATGACAGGCTGCAGTCATCTTGACAAAGTTCTTTTAACTTTTCAGATTGAGGGGTAAGTACAACAGACTTTAAGTAACCCCATAGAAAAAGTCAAGTTACGATTTCGCTGGTCATTCTATAGGTCCTCTACGTCCTATCCATTTGAGGAAGAGCTCCACCGTGTTGAAAATGTAATTCATCCTCATTACCTAGGGGATTGTCATCTTTATCCAGTTGATTTTCAAGAGAGTCATTTAGAAGCTATTAAGATTTTTATTAAATATCAATGACCTAATTACTTGGTCCACCAAGATGCCTGCCCATACATTAATTTGTTCAGGGTACTGGGTATGTCCTTTTACAAGCAGATGAGGTTTGCTCCAATATCTGCAGTACAAATCCATGTAAATAAAAAGTGCATTAATCACTGAAACAGATATTTCTTACAAATACATTATTATTATCATGGTTGTAATCTGTTCACAATACTATACTTCTATCAAAATCGTCTTCACTTATTCTTAGTTGTTGACATATTTTTATTTTATAAGAATTGAATTTATGAAGTTTCGTAACTTTATGAATGGCACCCAAATAAATTCCAGCTATCGCAGAAATCTGGCGTAATGAAGTGCAAGGATTTATATCAAAATGACCCAACACTTTTATACATATTTGCAACAGACCCAGTTTGAGTAAATTTATGAATAAGGTTTAAGATATACCTATGAGATATCTTATTCGGATGCCGTTCGTTAAATGTTGCAGCAGTTCGTCGGCTCCATAAATTAATACAATTTCAACCTTTTTTTTGTACACTATAAACCATGTTTGTTATTTAATTTAAATAAGTTTGGGTTGATAACAACAAATACTAATTTATACTAAAACAACAAACGATGTATTTCCGAACAAAGAGCACCGAAACAAAAACTAATATGTCCGCTTTTTATGCTGTTACCGGTTTTTTGTTTATAACATTTGTTTTCTGTAACAAATTTAATCAACGAATGCAAAATCGACATCAAAACGTACCGAAAACATGCATTTTTCGTTTTCTTTTAATGTTTTTTGCAGAAGAATAATAGTGAAAGAAAAAGTAAAACATCTTAAAAGATTGAGTATGTTTTGAATACTCGTTTTTT